>JACMIJ010000958.1:0-14487 GCA_014805365.1 Koerneria luziae
ACTCGCCGCAGGCTAACAGAGAGCACTTGATCAGGGAGAAGCTTATTGAATACGTACCACCAAAACGTCGTCGACAGCCACGACGAGCACCGTGTATGCGATCAGGGCGCGGTCGTGGGCCCGGGCGAGCCGGATGAGCTGCCGGCACGAGGCGGTCGACGGCCGGCTTCGGACCACGTCGCACCGGTGGACGAGAAGCTTCCTAAGCTCCTCCTAAACACAAAAATATGCAAAAAGGTAGCTTAAAAAGAAATAAAACAAAAAGCGTAGCACAAACTTATTGTTAGGGAGTAAAGTTTGAACATGCCACAGTAAGAATCTTGACTAGAAGAGCGTAATATTATAACATGTTTCAGCTTAGATGCCAAATGCTTCACAACATAGTGCTTCTACCGGTCCACATTACCTAACTTGCATACAAGAATAAACCCATAAACCCAAAGAGATATGCAAATTTGCGACCGGCGGAAGTTGCATTGCTCTGATAGACTGGCCACTTACCATCTTGCGCATGCGCGCATCGCAGAACGCACGCGCCTGACGCGTGACGGACTTGCCGTTGCTGCGCGGCGGGCGCGTCTCCTTCGGGCCGCCTCTCTGGTACCGGGGGAGGACGGAGACGAATTCCCTCCGGACGGCCCTGACAAAAGCCATGGTTAAGGAAGATGCGATATATACAGTTATAGCAGTAAGCTCTCCCATTTCTAGAAATCTTCTCACAACGACTACTTATTGTTAGTGAAAAAGGTTACACTAGACAGCTGACTGAAAACGGAAGGCGTATGCTACCGAGGCAGTCCTTGCGCGCCAAGCATAGAAACCGGCATTACAGTAAGAAAACAAGTACGTAACGAAACTGTTGATTACAGTGCCTCACGCATGTACACAGTAAAGAGTTCAATTGTAACCATACATAAGCATGGCCGGTGTTAAGTGCTAAAGGGGCCCGGAAACCGTGAATCCTCGGAGGCAAAGACAACCATTTCCTTATATACTTGCCGGCCTCACAGATGTTGCGGGTCTCTTATACACGCAGTTCTGCTAACACAAAACAACAACGGTTTCTGGCCTCCTTTAAGTGTTTGGTTGTTCATTCCAAACGATGGAAAAGTGTGAAGATGCCGAGTGTCCGTCGTTTGGTACGAATGTGCAAATGTTGTTCAAAAGCTAACCGTCGGAGGATGCGCTGCGCGCGCCGCCAGAGCGCCGCGTCGACGTGCGCGGCCGCGTGGCGTCGAACCGCGTCGCGCAAGGTGAGGGGAACGGCGGCAGCGGCGACCGTGACGGCATGGCGGGCGGCGGCGAGCTGTCCGGTCAGCCTGAAAGTCGAATTGACACTTTCATATTACGGTAACACGATCCGGCTTCGGCATCCCGTACATACTGTAACCGAAACGCACTGGTTTTGAAGCATACGGTATATCATATAGCTCATACATACCGACTAATGTTAGATTACTAACAATAAGCACCTACAGCGGTCGACAGATTGATTACAGTATCCAGTTGTTTAACATGACGCCCGAAAGCCTAGTGCAACGAGATGTACTGACGGTGTACGGACCCTTTGATGTTGAGAACAAAAGAGGAATAACAATAAGAATGGCACTAACCGCGCGATCTCCGCGTCTGCGTCCGCGAGACGCTTTCGGCGGGCGGCGCCGGTCAGGGCGTGGGCGATGAGAAGCTTGGCTCGCTCTTTTCTCGCCTTCTTCAGATCCTCCTTCATTCGCTTCACCTCGTCCTCAATCTCCCTCTTCTTCTCAGCCAACTCTTTCTTCTGCTCCTCCAGCGTCGCCTTCGCGTTCTCACAGCTGCAACATTCAAAACATCATGTTGAGATTGTGCTACTTCCAACTGTATCAAATTTGCGTATTCCCTGAAATTGAGCGTTTTGCACACTTGAACACTATTGAGGAGGCTCATGCTTCTCTGAGTATTCCCATGTTACTGTTGGCTTGCCTAACTCCGTTCTGTACAAATATCCGACTGTTGTGCCATTTATAATGGTATCTTATTGTTAGGTTTCTTTCTAATAACTCATATTTGCCAAAGTATTCAAATTTTTCACAAACCAAGTCACTTCACAAGCACATAAACCTGTACTGAATTGTGAAAAACTTGAATACGCTTACAAAATTGAACATATAATGACAGTCGGATATTTGTACAGAGCGGAGTCAAATATTCCAATAGTATCGATACCAAGAATGTGGCTAAGACTCACTGTTCTCGTGGGAGAAGACATCGCGGTTCTTGCTCCTCCTCCTCCTCCTCTTCCTCCGGCTCGAGCTGCAGCACCTCCTGGTCGTCACTGAAAAAAAGGAATTGGTTCTTTGGCATTCCCATATATTGTAATTTAAAGCAAAAACAAAGTAAGGACTCATACAAAGTATGTGTTACATGCCTCATGTGCTGTATCTTGGTCACCATTGAATAAAGACTTTAAAAAATGTAAGCCAGCTCGTGTGATAAAGACCTACATTCACGCATTTGCTACTTCCAACAATACAGACAAAGGAGAACCCTTACTCTTCCACGCTAACAATGAGAACCACTCAGGTGGGAACAGGTGAAATGAGCACCACAATGAACGGTGAACCCTCATTGTTGAAATACAATTCCACCATGTTCGCATGGTTCTCGCTGTTCTCTTGCATACCTCAGAAGTGTGCACTAATTGTAGTCTGTAGTGTCACCGGTCTCTTGTGTCCAAATGAAAAAACGCATGAACTCTGGGCAGATCCTCGGGAGGAGGCCGATCGGTCTCTATCTCTCTCTATCTCTCTCTATCTCTCTCTCTCTATCTCTCTCTCTCTCTCTTTGCTCTAATTCATATTCGTAACATGATTTTTGTTTAATCGCATTTTGCACAAACCGTTGTGGAGGGAGTTGTTCGTGGATCGGGAGAGTGCCTTCAGCGGATACATCATCGGGCAGAGGAAGCGCGGCCGCGAGTTTCGCGTGCAGTTCTCGGATGGCATCGTCGGCTGCGTGGAGTCGCGCGGTCAGTCGCTGCGTCTCGCTCTCGTACAGCTTCTGCCGATTCTCCAACTCCTCCTGATAGCGCTTGATGAGCTCCTCCTGATCCTTTATTTGACTCTTGTACAACTCGTACTCATCCGATGGTGTATCTCTGCAACAACAACGCTATGCCATCGCTTACTGGTAGCTATGCCATCGCTTACTGGTAGCGATACCAGATACCTAACACTGAAGAAAATGAATGTCTTAAACACTCAAGAGCGCTTGAGGCATATCCGACTGGCGTTATATAGTCACATCTTATTGTTATGGTTATTAATCTTATTGCTGGTATTTTGAAAATTTGCGAACTTGTTTTTTTGTTGCAACACTGCCGCTTGATAGGCTTGAGAAGCTGTACGTAATTTACATACGAGACTCGATAAAAGAATGAACATATAGGTGTGTGAACTGGCCTCAACACTACATGGACAAGACCATTCCTGGGAACGTAGGGTCACCCCCCCCCCGCATTTGATTGCTTGTCTGTGTAGAGAGCACCCGGCAAATTAACCACAAGCTTTAAGTATCACCCCGTATTATAACGTGACTCTATATAGACCAAAAAACATAAATGCGCCGTGTCCATGTATGGCCTCAACACTACGTTGTGACAATGCATACATGGACAAGGACGTTCCTGGAAACGTAGGGTCACCCCGCATTTGCTTACTTGTCTGTGTAATGCACCCCAGCAAGATATGAGTATCACCCTACATTTAACATATGTATTTCTGCATGGGGAAGGGGGGTCACCCCGCAAAACAGGAACGTGCTTGTACATGTATGGCCTCAACACTACGTTGTGACGATGAACAGTGGACTTACTGTCGTTGGAGTGCGGCAGAGTCGGTCGCATCGAGAACGGGCGGTGGTGGAACGACGGTGGTGGTGGCCAGAAGCGATTCGAATTCGACGACGCACGCTTCGGCGGCGTGGGCGCGCGCTTCCGCATGCCGAAGCTGCTCCCGGAGATCGGCCACTTCTCGTCCACATCTTTCCGTCAGCTCCTCCAACTCGGCGATCTTCGCCTCCTTCGCCATCAACACATTCGTGTACTCCAGTTCGCTGAAAACGTGGAATAACAAGGTATGGCGGATACAAGGCAAAGGCAAAGGCAAAGGCAAAGGCAAAGTCTCCCGATTTCAAGGCGGATACACGTATGCTCAAAGCGGCATTTCATTTTATGCTAGTTTCTTTGTTCTAGTTATTGTTATCCGCGCTGAACAATGAGATTTCTATTGCCGCTTAACAAAGGAAGCCGTATCACGTGGATACGTATAATAGTCAAAAATTGGAGGGTGTGCACCTACGAACCGAACTTCATGAGGGCGTTTCCAACGTGTACGGGTCTTTTACATAGGATCCACTACTAACCAAGCGATTTTAGGTAGGGGGTATGCCCATTTGGCCACTGAAACCTTAGGGGGGTGGACGCCGGAAAGTACCAACTTTTTACTCTCAGATCTGAAAAACCATACTATGGCTTACTATTGGCAGATATACTAAGCGCCTAACACTGAAAAAAAGAGTGTTTTATACACTAAATAATGATTAAGCATTCTATCGGAATAAATGACTCGGTTCTCCATACAAACATTCGACTGGCGTTAGATAGGCAAATCTTATTGTTATGGTACATAATGTAATTGATAGAGTTGTTATGCATCCAATGACGAAACATCAATCTACATGTTTCAAGCAGTTTCCATAACATTACATGGTGCCTATTGAAAACCTTACACTCACAAATGAGGCGAAGCTGAGTGTCACAAACACTCAACCACTAATGTTACGGTATCCCGAAACGGGTTGATCCTGTGTGTTCAAGAACGGTCCGTTGTCCGTTGTACACAAAGCAAACGTACAGATGTAAAGATGTAAATATAAAAGGAGTGGGAATAAAATGTTTGGAAAACGGATCATAGAGACATTGGTCATGTTGTCTTATAATAGCAGACGTGACCAAAGCTGACAAATTCTAGTTTTCCAACGTTTTGATTCCCTTAGCTGTTATCATCATACGTGGACAAGGACGTTCCTCGTCGTTTTATACGCAAATTCTGCCGGCTGGGCCAGATAAGCCACGCCCACTTTCTAGACACTGTCAAAATGCATTTGTCGTCCCTACGTACGGTCACCCCGCATTTGGTTGCTTGTCTGTGTAAAGCACCCCCGCTCAAGATCTGCGTATACGTGTTTCTGTATGGGGCGTCACCACGTATTCCAAATACAGGAACGAGCCGTGCCCATCTATGGCTCTTATATGTTGTGGTGAAACAAACCTGGGGAAGGCAGACGGGGAGGGGGGAGCATCGACCGTCGGCGACACAACCATCAGCACCGGATCACCCACATCGTCGTTCTCTTGCTCGTCTGTCCTTTGTCGATGCAACGCAAGCTCCTCGTCCTCTTCCGACCTGAACATTTGCAATTGTACACGTTTGTGGTTGAATGTAAGAATTCATTCGTATTTACATAGTAATAGTAATGTAAAATAAGAATAACTTCAGTATGTTAAGAAGTGCAGCTACGTTTGTAAAGGAGATTCGTAGGGTTATGTGTGGAAACAAAACCAATTGTTTCATTTTCATTTAAACTCTTTCTTCGGCTGACTTTCAGTTATCACAATTGCGTTTCGTAGTGAAAGCAACTGAAATACTCTTGTGCAATCAAGAAAAACAGCTAGTGTTACTGAAACACAATGTTTTGATTCCATCTAATTGTAAGATGATATGTCATGGAACATTGCAACGTTCCCAGGAACGTCAGGTAACCAGGTGACAGGTCACCAAATGCGGAGTGGGGGGGGGTGACCCTACGTTCCCAGGAACATCCTTGTCCATGTATGGTGCTTACGGTATTCCAATAACGTCGCGGAACGACTGAGCATCCGGGATGGCACTTCGATCGACGGAGGATGACGTCATGGACGGCTCATCGAATGCATCGTCAGCCGGATCCACTTCGATATACGGCCGGTTGTCCATTCGGGGGATCTTCGTCGACGACTCACTAAACGTAATATACTATTCGCATACTTGATATACTGATACAATATACTATTGGCATACATCACTAGGGAGGAGATAGTCCGGTCAGGCGATAGAGACCAAAACCGGCTGCTGTCTCCAAAATACTAACAACAAGTAGCACTTATGCGTTTTCTTATCATGTTTATCATACTTATCACTATTTAGCACTCTCTTAAACTCTGGTTTTTACATACATCACTAAATATACTATTAGCATACTTGACTCCATTCTGTACAAATATCCGACGGTGACTGCACAGCCAAATCTTATTGTTAGGTTTCTTAGCAAATACACAAATTTTGTTAAAGTATCCAAATTTTTCGCAATCTTATGCCGTTTCCCAAGTTTTGAAACTTTAATGAACTGTGCACAATTTGAATACACTTACAAAATCAAAAAAAAATGCAGAGACAGTCGGATATTTGTAGAGAACGGAATCACTAGTACTCAGAGAAAAATATTCAGTAAAGCGAGATTCGACACTATGTGTATTCTCGTGCACTTTTACACATTCCATCTTAAAGGAGGCCAGAAACCGTAAATCCGCGGAGGCAAAAAGTGTCATTTCCTTATATAATATATGTAGTTGCCCCCTCACAGAAGTTGCGGGTCTCTTATACACGCAGTTCTGCTAACACAAAACAACGGTTTCTGGTCTCCTTTAAATATGTTAACTTCTGATGACCAGATATTTTGTTTAAATGAGTAACCTGATGGATCGCTGCCGCTTCGCCGGAGATGCTTGATCCTTGCTCGGCGACTTCCTCTTCGTCGGCATGCGTGGAGGAAGGAGGCGGTTTCCGGCCGGTCTTGTGACGGCAGTCGCCGCTCCTCTGCCCAGTCGCCTCTGAGTGGCCAGGTTGCGAAGGAGCTCCGATCGAGTGGGCGGGTGCAGCTGACGGACCCGCTCATACACGGCAGGATCATGCGGCCGTCGCTGCCGTTCCTGCAAATGAGTAACATAACAACGTACAGTAATCAGTGTAACTAGTAAAGTGTATAATGCAAGAGTAGTTAGATCGATAGCATAGATACCTATTGTTAGTAAGTGAGATTAGTCAATAACAGTGTTCCCGTCAAGAGAGAGATAAAAAGTGCAAAGAAAACCAGAATGAGCTACGCTGGTCTAAATAGTCAGATAAGCCAATAGTATATGCGAGTACCTCGAAGGTGACCGGCGAAGGTGCTCTCGACGACGAAGCACTTCGGCTGACTGTCGGTTTCATGAAGGACGGCCGTTGCGCAGACACGGCTCGCGTCGTTCCTCTCGATGGCCGTCGTCCTCGACTCTGTAGACAAACACAATCCGTACGGTCACCAATTACTTAAATACTATTATAATAAGAGCTTTACTTTACTATTATAATAAGAGCGAAGGTTTTGTCTGCAACGCTTTTACATAACGCCTTGAGAGGGATAAAGACACAATTCTTTAATAGTCCTATGTTTGCTGTGAAACGTGAATACAACTGTCTAGGCAGCATAGTTGTGAGTTCGATGCATACCGGATTCTCGGGTGTCGTCACCCTCTTCACCATCGATCCCTTCTCGCCCTCCTCGACCGCCATCTCCTCGTCCGCCATCTCCTCGACTGCCTTGTTCGGCTCCGCCTGCCTTCCGCGTCCTCTCTCCGTATCCTCGCCACTCAACTATAAGAGATCAATCAAAACAGTTCTGACAATAAGATAAGCATTTTCGACATGACTTCTACAGTATCAGTTACAACAGCCACAGCTTACTACTCGTTCACATCACAATGCTTTTCCCTCAACAAACGAATAATGTTAAAAGAGGCTGGAAACCATAATGTGACTTTTACGAGACAGGAACCGTCATTTCCTGATATAGTTACTTACTGTGTTAGTTGCCGCCTTCACAAAAGTTGCGGGTGTGCCTTATACACGTGCCCTTTGTGCTTCCAACAAACGATTGGAGTAAAGGCACAATTCATTAACAGTCCTATGTTTGCTATGAAACGTGAATAGAGTGTGTCTAGCATACATGGACAAGCACGTTTCTGTTTGCGGGGTGACCCCCCTCCTCCCATGCAGAAATATGTTAAATGTGGGGTGATACTCATATGTTGCGGTCGTGCTTTACACAAACAAGTAAACAAATGCGGGGTGACTCTACGTTCCCAGGAACGTCCTTGTCCATGTATGGTATCTAGGCAGCATAGTTTTGAGTTCGATGCGTACCGCATTCTCGGGTACCGTCGCCCGCATCGACTTCTTCTCGGCCAACATCTCGTCCTCCTCGACTACCGTCTCCTTTTCCAGCATCTCCTCGGCTGCCTTCTTCGGCTCCGCCTGCCCTCCGCCTCGTCTCTCCGTATCCTCACGACTCATCTGTAAGAGACCAATCAAACTAGTTCTGACAATAAGATCAGCTTTTTCGACATGACTTCTACAGTAGCAGCTACAACAGCTATAATACAACTTACTAAGTAACATGTTGCTATAGTACCTAATTTGTATATGAGAACAAGTGCTTAACTCTCAAAACAAAGAGGTATTCAAATTTGACACTACATATGTCAGCGTAGAGTCTACTATGCGTTTACACTACTGTTTCAGAATTGGCAGACTTCGGGCAAATATGAGTGTGTGTGCATCTTTTGAGACGTATCCTGTGTGGGCGCATACATGTTTGCGTCTGTGGATTATAGTGCCTAACAATAAGATTTCATAGCTTCTGCTCGGCGTTTCTTTCCCAATGGTCAGTCAACGAGCACACTTGTGCTGACAATGAGAGAGAGAGATTGGTAACCATGAGTTCAATACTAACCGGTTCTCCTCGCGGCACGGCAACATCGACCGGCTCGTTCTCCTCGAGGGCGTTCGCCACAACCGCCTTCCTTCTCGTCCCGCCTCCTCCCTCGGTCACATCAACCGCCTCGTTCTCCTCGCGGCTCTTCTCCACAACCACCGCCTTCTTCGTCCCGCCTCCTCCCGTCATCACATCCACCGACTCCTCACCCTTCGCCTCCACCGGACCTCCGTCGATCTCCCTCACGACTCGGCTCTCACCCGACTGTAAGAGAACAATCAATATAGTTCTGACAATCAAATGAGTATTTTGGCCTCACTCCTACAGTATCCAGTACCCCTTATTACGCGTCCCCCCAACAAACAAAGTAATGCTAGCAATAAGAGAGGCCAGAAGCTATGTCTCCATCGAGGCAGGAGCAGCTATATCCTTATATGTTTGCCTCCTTCACAAAACTTGCGAGTGTGCCTTATGCACTGCTCTAAGCTCCAGTGGAAGTAGAAACTAATTTTGTCTGCTGCTTACCCGTTTCGACTCCGCCTTCTCCTTCATTCTCTCCAATTCCATCTCCCCTCCTCCTCCTCTACCACCATCTCCACCTCCTCCGTCTCCAACATGGTCACTTTCCATTTGATAGCTGGTTACTTGGCGGTGTACCAAGAGCGCTTACACCAAGCTTTTGGATAAAACCTAAATGCACGCATAGTTAACAAGGAGAAACCGCCAGCTGGCTGAGCAGCTGAACGCGCGCAAGGAACGCGATACGCGACGCGTAACGCACGCAAACGCGACGTGAATAACGACGATAATACGGGAGGATGCACATGACAATCAACAACAGAGGGAGTACTCGGGTGGAAGCCGAACAATCATGTTTCATTCAGATTTCAACTGTTTCTTCAGCTGTATATCAGTTAACAGAATTGTGTTCTAGTTGTATAAGAAACTGAATGAAACACAATTGTTTTGTTTTCGCCTAAGCATTGCTTGCATGAAAAGAAAGATCGTACAATAAGACCTCAAGCCAACAAACCCAGAAAATCGTCATTGCATACGATTGTACACGAACAGAGATAATACCAAGAGTGCACAGAGGAGTACTGTAGGGGCAAAAGAGAGCACTGTAAGGACGAGAGACGATACGATCTACCGTACGTACTTTATCTTCAAAAGATGAACAAACAAAGAATACTGTGTTCATAGCATGTAGAAATAGCGAGGAAAAGCAGTCAAAAAGTGAAGGAGGAGGGAGGGGGGGGGGAGAAACCGATCTGTCTCAACGTTAGGCTAACCAGAAGCAATTAATCTTTTACTTGTACAATATCCTTACTTTAACTATTCGTAACACAGTCTTCCTTAAATACATAATATTGTCACATTGTCATTCTTATTGTTAGGGAGGTATACTGCTTGCAGGGGCGCCAATTCTAGTGACAAACATATGTACTGTTATGAGAAACATGTAAATGATGTTTTTTTTTCACGGATGACTTACAACTGCCGCGGTAGTAAACCCCCCGGAATTCGCGAGCATGAAACCTCGGAGGATCCTGTGAGCTCAATGGAAATGTCCATTAGTGAGCAGAAACCTGGGAGGTTTCTAGCTCGCGGATTCCGGGGGGTTTAGTACCGCGGCAGTGCGGCAAATTGTAAACTGAGGAGTAGTATAAAAAGGTAAGGAGGAGGAACCGCTAAAAAGTGAAGTCACTTGCCACTTCGAAAAGAATACTTATTGTTAGGGGAGGGAGTGTGTGTTCTTTAACATTGCGTGCATGAATCCAAAGAATGTACGAAAGATGTAGACTAATTGTTCATTCAATTTCTTCCTAACAAAGAGATAAGCAAAATTTGAGACCGGTGGAAGCTACACACAATCTCAACGTGACGTGATAACGTGATTGTGATCAATAGGGCGAAGACACTTGGTATTCAAAAGAGAATTGAGATTGCATGTAAAGGATTGTATAACTAACTTTAACTAGAACTGATCGTATAACTGGTAACTATAGATCGTATATAACTTTACTTAGGTTACGGATAAGACGTTCTTACTAAATGAAATGTTCGGTGGAACCGCGACATATCATTTTTGTAGGTGCATCAACCAAACTCCACCAAACTCCCACCAAGACACCACGCTGGAACCAAATACATATACAGATCAACCAGAATTCTCCACCTTGGAATCATCTTGGGGAAAGGTAGTTTATCGCAAACAGTATGTAGCAAACATTTAATTTCATAAGGAGGGTTTGATAGACTTCTTGTATTAACCTAGAGCAAGTGATGACTGGTAATCAAATGCAAAACATCGAGTATAAAGTGGTGTTGAAACATGAAACACACAGCGGGGGTGGTTTATCGCAGCCCTTTCGAATATTTCATTTTGTGAGTTTTCTAGATCGCCGAAACTAATTGTAAGAATAAGAACAAGCATGTCACCGGTTAAATGTGTACCTCATTTACACATAAACACAAAGTCATTGGAAGAATGGACCAAGAAACAGATGCACATTTTAGGCCAGTGGTCTACGAGTAACTTCAAAACGCTATGAAGCGAGCAACCAAAGACTGGGAATAGCAAAACGTAGGTAAGCACTGAAGTGTATTATTTGGTCATCACAAGAACATGGAGATACCGTATGCACCGCGTGTTGCCTCTGCCGGTCTACAGTTTAAAAAAACATACGACAAAAAAGACGTCTATCCTGCCACAATCATCACCGCAATCCAATCCCTTTCCCTTACCCATCATTTAACCCCATCAGTTTATAAGTAATTGTTATCCCAAGCCCATTGTCCCTACATTTGCCTTGTAACCAAATGCCTTGGAACTTGAAGAAAGATTATAAAGATTATAAAAGGGATATGCATATCTCAAACCTACTGAAGTTCCACTATCTCAGCTGATGCGGGCATTGAACAGAAGTAAAATGTAGCAGCGCAGATAAGAAAAGTCAGCATGAAGTAGAACATACAACACACTAAAACTGTAAAGAGAAAAATTCAACTTTAAACATAAGGCAAGCATTTGCTGAGCTACCTAATTGTAAGAACAAAACATGGTGGTTAGTCTCCACTAACTTTTGCATTCTCGTATGCAAATCTTACTAGATACGCTTTATTTACTCGGTGATCTGCTCGTAAATAAAGATATTTCCACACTAGCTGGTGTCTACAAGAGGGACTCAACCTTTGTGGCCTTTGTCTTACAATTACTCTCTTTGGTGATGTAAGAGAGTGACAACTATGCCAATACCGCGAGCGATTTGTCTGTGAGGACCCAAAAACTATGGTGAAACGAAAAACTTTACTTGAACACTCAAATAAGACACACTCAATTATTTGCCCATGTTTGAGCGACCGAGTAAGATAGAACATAAGCTTTGGAAGCAGAGAGATAGAGAGAAGGAGAGAGGAGGAGGGAGAAGGGAGAAGGGAGAGAGAACGCGCACGCAGAGAAAGAAAGAAAACGACATACTGTAGAAGCACAGATAACGCAACGTTAGACTACAGCAAGCTCTGCTGTACAAGCGAGAAGAAACTATTTGCGCTGACAGTGAGCACATCATGTTGCGACAGTGCAACTTCCGCCGGTCACAAATATGCAAATTCCTTTCTCCTAGTGAGAGAAGTCTTTAAAGTGGCATGCAAATCAGGTACTGTAGACCGGCGGAAGCAACATGCTGTGGTGAGAGAAAACAACCTTCAAGTAGCATTCGATTAAAAAAAAGAAGGTTCATAACATTGTAGCAGAAAGCATGGAACATAACCCTCAAAATCAAGGGTTATTGAAAGCAATAACCTAATTGTAAGAAAAAAAACTGTCAATTGTGAATTGCCAACAAAAAAGAAGACAATTATCCTTATAGGCTTCGAGGGTACATTGATATTCATAATACAACAATACTTGTTTTTCATCTTATCGTACCGCAGTAGTACTGTAGATCAACACTGCCGATTGTCGTTAGCATAGCTTCATTGTAACACACTTCAGAACGAACAAAATTGGATGCAACATATAAAACTCAGAATGCTGATTAACGACAGAGCGTTCAACTTCTACCGGTCTCACATTTGCATATTCCTTTGGTCTCACTAGAGGAGTATGCAAATGAGGTACTGTAGGCAGAAAAAATTAACAAAATCAATACTCGTGGAAGTTGAAGTGTCCAGACTGGTTCGTGATCAAAGCAGCAAAGGTTTTTGCCATTCGCAAAAGAATAGAGATTGCATGCCTATTCAAGATAAATATTTCACTGAAGCTTTTATATGACCTTACTTAGGCTACGGATATGATGTATAATGGTAGACCGCAGGCACTAATTGTAAGAATAAGAACAAGCAAGAATCCAAGCATCGGGAAGTGTATCAAAAAAGAGTAAGCAATGGAACTTATTGTTAGATCACCATAAGAACATGGGGATTCTGTATATGAGAGTGAGAAATTGAAGGCTTTGAATAGATGCAGTTGTTGTAACGTTGATTAGAAAGACATGTGAACATATTTCTGCATACAATATGGGCGGCAATGACAGTGATATGTATTATGCTATGAGAAGTGCTTGAAACATGCAACATATAACGGAAAATTTTACTTCAAAGTTCACATTGTAGCTCGTTTGCGCCATATGATACGCTATTAGAACTTGGAAGCAGATAGGAGGAGAGAGGGGAGACAGTGCGAGAGAGCGAGTGAGAGAGAGTGAGTGAATGAAAGATAGAAAGAAGGCATACTGTAGACGCAACGTTGGAATACAGCAGGCTCTGCTGCACAAGCGAGAAGAAACTATTTGCGCTGAGAGAAAACAACCCTCAAATAGCATTCGGTTCAAAAAGAGGGTTCATTACGTTGTAGCAGAAACAGGGAGCATAACCGTCAAAATCAAGGGTTATTGAAAACAATAGCCTAATTGTAAGAAACAAACTTTCAACTGTGAATTGCCAACAACAAAAAGAAGACAAATATCTTTCGAGATGGCATTGGTATTCATAATGCAACAATACTTGTTCTTCATCTTATCGTACCGCAGTAGTACTGTAGGTCAAAAGCGTTAACTATTGTTAGCGTCGCTTCATTGTAACGGTGGTCACACTGCAGAACGAACACTCAGCAGTATTCTCGTAAACAACAACGGCATGCTCAGGAAGTTCTACTTCTACCGGTCTCAAATTTGCATATTCCGTTGTTCACACTAGAGGAGTATGCAAATAAGGTACTGTAGGCAGGCGGAATCAACATGCTGTGATGGGTATTGCTTACTGTGTGACGAATGATAGACTGCATATGCTTACAATTAGCTTCGACGATTAAAGAAGAAAGGTATTCGAATGTCAGTAGTGCCATCAAAGCTTTTTTTCTCTTTTGCTGGAGTAGACATGCAGTAATTGTGCGACAGATAATCTATATTGCAGTGTACTAATTGTAAGATTTTGAAGATAAATGTTCCGTCTTCTGCCATGCACTGGTAGTAACTGCTTGGTTTTCCACTAATTGACCATTCCTTTCGAAGAATCGATATTTCTCGGAGTGCGGTTCTGGATGGTACAATTAGTAAAAGATACAACTATCCCATTCACGTACGCTATGCATTCCAACTGTACGCGCATTCCAACTACAACATACACATTTCAACTGTACAACGACCATATAATTCA
>JACMIJ010000960.1:0-14463 GCA_014805365.1 Koerneria luziae
GAGACCCGCAACTTCTGTGAGGGGGGCAACTATATAAGGAAATGGTGTTTTTTGCCTCCGAGGATTCACGGTTTCCGACCCCCTTTAACACTGAAGAACCTAAGTGTCTTCAACACTCAAGCACTAGTGAGGCTTATTTGAGCCTTATTCTTCTTTGAGTAGATAGAAAATCGAAGAGCTTAGAAATCGGCCAACTCACATTGAATGCTGGCATATGATGCGAAACATGGCAAGTTTGATAGTCCAGACCAGCGCCAACTAAGATCATGACCACCGCGAACGAGGTCGTGAGCATCGCCACCACGACCGCCCACCTGAAACATGGTAGTTAGCACTTAATGGGGGGCACGGTTTCCGCAATACCACTTCCCGCAACTCCCACTTCCCACAATTCTTATTTTTTTAATGTGTTTTATCTTATTATTATGGAAAATGACCCAAGCAAACAATGTACGGGGGCAGTATTATTTCCGTCGGCTTAAAATTTGCATATTTCTTTGTCTTACAATTAGAAAGCAATAGCTTTATTAGAGTATGCAAATTAGGTACTGTAGACCGGTGGAGGTGCGGAATGCTGCGACGTGTGCACAGCGTTTTGAAGCTAATCTTACAATTAGATCGCCGGGTCAAAATTTGTATATTCCTTTGTTTGCTCTCCAAATTCCTTTAGGATTGCATGCAAGTGAGGTACCCGACAAACATGAATGGTTCTAATGCTATGCACATTTTTTTGGATAAAACGAATTTTCAGCAGGCAGCCTATCGTACCGTTATTTTATTTGCTGTTTCATGAAGTGAGTGGAACACAATTGCAGCTGCTTTGAAACGTACAGCTATCAACGCAGTGGACACTAGTACCTAGTACTGTTGGTCTATCTAACGTGGCCAGATATGTAATATTACTAACTTGTGACTAACGTACAGGACGTCGAAAATTTTGTACTGGAAACACTCCAGGAGATAGATTAGAAATACTTTTTCCATTAAGTAGTAATAATGTCAGAAGACGGAACAAAGAAAAAGGGCTGTACCAGAAATCATTCGGTGATTTCAAAAGCGTAACTGGCAGGATGACAATGGCGACAATGATGACCATGATGCAGAAGCTGAGATTGGCATCGAAAAATGCCTGAGATGAAGGAAAAGGTGAAGATGAAGGAAAACAAGTAAAGGTCAAGGTACTCTTGCCTGCTGCCGTAGTAATAGCACAATTTCTCATGTGAATGGAATATAGTGCTCCTTCCAACTTACCCCGATAGAACATCCGCTACTTGGGCCTTCGCTCGACAAAATTTTCATGACATTTATGTTGTATTGTTAGTCCACAAAATTTGCAACTTGCAATGAATTGAATCAACATTCACTGTGCAATAGTATGTACCCATATTTTCCTTTCACTTGAAAAAATGGTATTATTACTGAAGGTACATCGAACTACGACCAGTGTAAATACTAACAACAAACTCTGCCAACACTTGATGGTTCTAAATTGTCGATTCTGGCAATAAAATTCTAATTATAATTGTTTATGATTTTTTAAAATTCTAATTGTAAATGAAAGCTAACTATGATATAAAGTGCTGAATACAAACCTTGAGGAAATCATGAATGTTCTTGGAGGACAGCAGCAAGTACACACAGGCGGTTCCGAACTGCGACACATTCAGGACTCCCGAGACGATTGTTCTGAACATACCGTAGTTTGAGTACCTTAGTATTAAAATTCCACTGGTTTTTAAGGACTCTTTGTTCTATACGTTGATTATTGCAATTCCTTGCTCCGTTATGCACAGGTAACCGACTGTCACTATCCACGTATTCATATCTTATTGTCATGGTTCTTTTCCATTACACATGTCTGTTAACATACTGAAGTTGTTTGCAATTCAATGGTGTTTACAAGCTTACAAGTAGTATTATTGCATTTATCAACTGCGAAAAGCTTGAATACGTTTTCAAATCAGCATGTAGATAACGACAGTCGGAAATTTGTCCAGAACGGACTAAGGTATTCCAAAAAATATCCCTTTCATGGATTTACCCCATTTGAGCGGTTTTGCATTTGCTCCATCCGCTCGCTCTACAAACTCCATTTTGGTTTCTACAAGATAACAACAAAGATAACAACAGTTGGCGCAAATGGGAATGGGCAAATGGAGTCCTCCCCCCTTTCATAGCTACAGCCAAAGGGACGATCCCATAAGCGCACAAAAACACTTGCGCACAAATCATGACTTGTCCCTTAAGCTAAATAGTAACTGTATTTCAGCACGAATCTCTAGTTATGCTCGAGTTAGGATCATATACCAAAATTTAGGTCGATTGGTTGCTAACTGACAGAACTACGAACTTGTGCGCTTATGATTTTTGCGCTTTTGGGATCGTCCCCAGCCAAACTGTTGCGCTTCTTCTCAGACAATCTCCTAACGGAAAAAGAGCGTGTATTGTTTGTCCATGTGTTCGATCGCCGTTTCTTCCTGTTTTGATGTCTGGCACACTCCGTCTTTTCTCTATGGCCGTCTATCTGAGAAAATCGGTTGACGTACATATGGCATTGAAGAGTTATTGTTGCTTATGCGCTTCAAAAGCCTATGAAGAACCTTCTGCTAGTTTTGTTTTATAATATTATGAGACCTAAGCCATCGAAAAGTATCTAGTTCCCTTAGTTATTAGTGTGAATGAAATGTTTGCGTATTCCATTCACACGAACAAAAATAAGACATTTTTGCCTCGTTTTGCCTACAAGACATAATATGTCTTCTATTTTGAAACATATTTCTGCATGAACACTCGGAACGGGCTCCCATTTTAGAACATCAGCCTCATCAAGACTGGAGGAACCGACTATGACAAACGGGAATGGTATAAGGAAAAAGTAGAAGAAAAAGATTTCTAAATATCTGCTCACAGAAAGAAACTTCAAATTTTGAGTGCCTAAACACTCTTTAGAGCTTGGTGGTTTATAACCCACATTTTATCAATAGGATTACGGAATACTTAGCACTGCAAAAATGAGTGTTTTGAACACTCAAACATTATTCAGGTCTATTTGAGGCTTATTTTTCCCTGAGTTAGTACCTCATTTTCGGTCCTAGGGCCCGAAAGCCCATCTCCGGATACGGGTTCCGGCAATGGCTCTGATACTCGGGCCACGTGTTCAAGAGGATGTTCCAGCTCTGGCCGAGAATGTAGGCGGTGTAGGTAACGAGGAATGTCATCAGGAAGGAAGCCACCAGGCCAAAGTAGAAACCTGCAATGGGGAACGGGATGCCATAATATAAAGCATTTGGTATAGAACTCACTACATTGTCCGATAAGTGAGAAATGCAGAAGTTCTGTGCGTAGTCAATTGTTCGTAATTAAACGTTCACTTGCGTATTCAAAAACAATTGTTGACTATGAGCGAGAACATGTATTTCTTTGTTGCTATCGGAACGATGTGTTTTGCATTTTCGTGAGTCTAATACGCGAATGCAGCCACAAAATGTTACTTCCGCCGGCATACAGTATCTCAGTTGCATACGAGGACAAAGGCTTCACCGCCATAGTAATATTTTCCGAAAACATTGGCATCAATGCTACAAACTACAAGAAGTAAACCAAGAAGCAAAAAAAAATCTGACCCGATTGAACCATAGCAGTCGGCAGAGCAACGAGACCACCACCGGCCAGATCAGCGATCAAAAAGAGTCCGGCAACGAACCAACTCAGTCCTGAACGGAATTCGAATGTATGTAGCTTGAACTGTATTGTTAAGTTGTTAGCAGAACGCGTTTTATATACATTGGTCAGGCTTATTCCCGATGATTGCTGTAATAACTTATCATATGTAGAAGAAACGTGAACTCAGCCGACTATCAACTAATAACAAAACATTTCTCGTCTTATAAATACCAACTCAGCTTACAAAAAAGAAACATTTAAAAGAAATATCTCGTCTAATAAATATCAACTCAACTTATTGTTAGATACGCTTCAATCATGTGAAATTGTGGAACGATACCTTTGTCGTGTGCGAAAACACTCGATTCCATCGAACCCACCGAGGCAGTACTCGTTGGCACACTCGAGGTCATTCTGAACGGATGTTAACGTTTACTGTAACTCGCAGCTCGAAAATATAGCACACACGGCCACGCAATACAAACTGACTGTTGTCATAGGTTCATATCTTATTGTTATGCTTTCGCCAATACTCAAATTCGGTTTCCAAAAAGATGGTTATATCTTTTAAAGCCTTCTAACATTAAGACATCCAATTGGAATTGAAATCACCTTAGAACTTGCAAAGGTATCAAATACACCGAAGGCAAACTATAGCTAACGGGGACTTAGTACTTTAAATAGTATGCTTACACCTTCTTTAACAGAAGAAAGACAGAAAATGAACGGCGTTCATTGCCCAAAAAAGATGACATTTTTCCCGTATACTGCATCACAATATTTACACACTTTTGTTATCAATCGCATGAAAGACAACTTTTCAACTGTTAAGCTTAGCATTACAAGCAGTTGTGTTATTTACTAATGACTGTAATAATAAAGTAACTATATTAACTGTAATATTAACTCATCTAAGTTATATCAGTACTGGTACTATTGTTGGCTTATCTGACTCCGTTCTGCACAAATATCCGACTGACGCTATGTATTTAATTTCGTCGTATTAAAGGTTCCTATAGTTCAGCACAAGTTTACAGGCTTGTGAAATGGCATAGACTTGCGAAGAATTTGAATACTTTAGCAAATTTGTGCACTTGGAGGGAAACCAAACAATAAGATTTGATTATGCTTCGACAGTTGGATATTTGTACAGAACATCAAGTATGCCAATAGTACCTAAGTAACGAGTAAAGTATATTTTGTACATTTAACGTAAGCATACACTGGCAATGGTACGAGACAAAGTAAAACAGTTCAAATGTTGTATGTTGACGTATGACAACGCGACCATTATGAAAACACTCACAGTCCGTGTTCGAAAGATCCGCCCATTGTCGTTGAATGCTCTTTCAACACTTTCTGAAACGTGAAAATATTATATTGAAAGAAAGCTCCATGGAAAAAAAGGGTTGAAATATAAGTTAAAGATAAAGCTATTAGTTATTATAGAAATGTTGGGACCGAGATCATAGAGAGAGGGGGGAGGAAATGGCAGACGATCACACTTTACATTACAACATACAAAATAATACCATTTAAAAACGTTACATTACTCAGAGAAAATCAAACATCAATAGTATTCTAGTGTTAAAACACTCAGTTTCCTCTGCGTTAGTATATCAGAATCCTATCGAGAAAATGAGTGTTGTAAGCACTCCAACAGTACAACAGAGTGTTTAAAACACTCAAAATATAAGCTTTTTGTTTTTGTGAGTGTTTGCCACGGGTCAAAACAGCGGGAACGGGCAAAACACGTTCGTGTAGCAATGACGGATGATAATAGGTCAATTATTAGGTCACAATGTTTTTTTCCGATTAGGCAACTGGTTTTATGTCAAATTGACATGGCCAATAAACCATCGAATTAACAGTATACTATCAAAACGTTTAGAAAGCCGCTCTACATCGCCACGGTCTCCTTTTTCTTATGGTCTGTAAGTGCTGCTGCTACCGACCCCATTTTTAAAGGAGGCGGGAAACCGTCCATGACGAGTGTTTTATTGGCCCATCACTTTTGTGCTCAGGGAATAATACAAATAGGCAAATTCCAGGGTAAGCTGACGGTTTCCGGCCCCCTTAAAGGAGTAAATTAACTTTTTAAAGTACTATGTCTCCGTTAACCATAGCTTGCCTTAGGTGTGGTTGACACTTCTGTAGCTTCTTTAAAGACACAAATGCCAACTGGGTGTTTTATGAGGTTTGAAAGACCGAAAAACGGGGCGAAGATAATACGTAACTATGCCTTATGTATTCGTCTTTCACATTCGGGCATAGTAAGACATTGCGCTCAGTCCTTCTTTAAAGAAGGAGTGAACACACTTTTTCTTACTATGCCCGAGTTTTATATTTGCTGTAAAACAAGAATAAAGAGGCATAGTTACATGCAATTTCTTTTGACGATTTTCTGTCCTTCCAAGCCTCACAAAACACTCAATTGACATTTATGTCACTAAACAAGCTACAGAAGTGTCAACCACACTCTGGGCAGGCTATGGTTAACGGGGGCATAGTACCTTACTAAGTGAGTTTACACCCCCTTGAAGTGTTTCTCTCTTTGATAGTGTATTTGAAACACAAGGTGACAACTCGTCTCTAGTATGATCGTTCTAATCGAGCACCTTGTTGGCGAACTGGATATGTCGAAGACCAGTGTTCTTTCTCAACGAGGGAGACCCTTCTCGCCTTCCGACAAACCAATCAAGAGTACTCTTTTCACAGCGTTTAGAACCGATTGTTTTCGTGCCGGGACCGGAAATGCCTATGTCACCTCAACATAAATTAATCAAGCCACCCAAGGTCAATATCTGATGGCTTAGATGTGATGGCCACAAGAACCTTGTCCGCTAGGTATCGCAATCACAGAGCGGCTTGTATTAAAGGAGGACAGAAACCGTTGTTTCGTGCTAGCAGAATTGCGTGTGTAAGAAACCCGCAACTTCTGTGAGGGGAGGCAACTTTTTTTTTAATAATAAGGACATCTTGCTTTTTGCCTCCGAGGATTCACGGTTCGCGGCCCCCTTTAACCAAACCAAGTAAAACCAATATCGGACGGCTTAGATGTATAGAATCCTTTTTTGCGCTGATGATCGTGATCAAAGAGTGACTTGTGTTAAACCGGTCAACCCAGACAAGGGAGTAAGAGAAGTTGAATTCGCTAGTAACGTTGTTGTCATCGAAAAATCAAAATTTTACACTTTGGCGAAAAACGTTTGGGCAATTGGGCAAAGTGAAAAAAAGTGTATTCGGTCAGAAACCAAGCTTTTTCGAGCACAATGTTGACGTTTCATTCCACCCCCTCTCCAACTAGGTACTGTATATTCGGAAAGAAAGCAAACTTTGGTACGAACGCAACTGAGGTACGGTTTACCGGCAAAAGCAACATACTTTGGCTCTACTGTGACGTTATCAACAGCAAAACACACACACAAAAAGACCAACCGTCATGAAACACGACGGTCTTATCAGATTACCGGCAAGAAGATGGCCGAAGCTTACTGGCGGAGAGATGATGTTTGTTGTACCATAGGTCATAGAGTAAACTTCTGCCTCGGTAGTAAACTCCTCTGTTCTCAGTGACCTTTCCAGAGATCGTTCACCGTGAGTGATCATATTGTTAAAAGATCACCGTAAGATTCACAGGAAACACAAGAGTTTACTACTGTAACCTAACTGTTTCAAACAACTTCTAACTCCGACACCACACACAGAGAAAAAAGACTGAAATTATCAGCGTAATATTGACTGTGAATGGCTCCCAGCCAATTATATGACTGTTTTTGAGAAAAAATTGACTAAACGGTGGAGACGGGACCATTCAGCCAAAAATTGACTTATTTTTTTTTCTCCTCCATCCTTCCATTTGAATGCTCGTCAATATTCCCGAAGACCCGCAACTTCTGTGTTCAAGAAACACATATAAAGAACTTCAAAACGAATGTTAAATTGACCCTCAACTTTCATGTTTCAGAAAAACACATAAATAGAATCCTTAATAAGCAACAGTTTCCTGCCCCTTTGGTAAATTAGTGGGAAAATAAAACAAAACAGCCACCTACACGAATATTACCAAAAAAATTTGTATTCACAGGCACGCCAATGAAAATTTGCGCAGTTCACTATCAACAATTTTATTGTAAGTGAGTGTTCTGGCAACTTCACTTTCATACCCCTTCAAACGAAAGTCTTGCGAAAAATCATGATAGCCATTAGTCCTACAACATATATGAGCCGGCTTTAGCACATACAGTTGACATCATTCCGTGCGCGATGGCAATGCAATGCAATTGACTACATCAATTGACTATCTTGTATTGCAGCCAATATATCGCTGAATTTCTGAGCCCCAGTGTTGTCGACTAACCAACATAGAATTGACTATGTGCAATTGCAGTCAATTTTCAGTCAATTTTCTCTCTGTGCAGTTAAAGGGGGCCCGAAACTGTCAGTTTTCCGAGGAATTTGCTTATAGAGATTCCCTGAAAACAAAAGTGACGGTTCAATACAACACTCGTTATGAACACATATTTACGAACAAAAATGACGGTTTACGGCCTCCTTTAAAGGGGATATCTTACAGTTTTTTTACTTTTTCCATTTTTCTTGATAACAGTAAAAGTTCCCGGCACTTTTACACGATATTAGCCGGTTTGAAGATAGGGACCGAAACCGATTAAAGGAGGCCAGAAACCGTTGTTTTGTGCTAGTGGAAATGCATGTATAAGAGACCCGCAACTTCTGTGAGGGGGAATTAGTGGTTTTTTGCCTCCAACAGTTCACGGTTTCCGGCCCTCATTAATATAACACTACATAGGTATTTATAATACAACTAAGTATAAACAATACTATTACTGTATGCCGAAAAAAGTAGATCAAACAAATATATAAGCACGCAAATCAAGTGATGCCCGACACACACAGAGACGGTCCGGAACAAAAAGATGGTTGTCTATTATGATCCCACCAGAAGAGATCAAGGAATCCGGAGCGAGAACAAATAGTACTGACTGTCTAATCATATCAAATGTGTGTGCGTATTCAATCTCGTGCTATCTTCCGTGCTCTCTGCTTGAAAAAAATAGCTGGTGATATTCGATGTGTGTTGTTAAACCCTACGATATATTCCTACTGTACCTAAGATAACAAATAGTGAGAGGCGTAGTGACGTAGTGGCAGGAGGCGCCCTATGCTGTGCATGAGAACCGGGTTCGATCCCCGGCAATGTTGGCCATCTCATTATACTAACATTGTACTATGACTAAGCTATTCTTTATATAATACTATTCTTATTGTTAGTAATGTGAGAATAGTCGGTTTCTGCTTCTTGACCGGTTAACGTCGTGTGAAAATGTCAGTTATGAGCAGCTTTTACTGTTAGCAAGAAAATGGAAAAGTGAGAAATGTAAAAAGTAAAGTAAAGTACACCCTTTTCAAGGCTTTATTGCCTGCGGGGCGGCAACCGAGGGAGCCGGGTTGGTGTGTTGCATCTAAGTCCGGACTGCCCACCTTTTCGCCAGACCGATTACTTTTCGTGAAACTATCACTACAAGGAGGGGATGACACCTTGGTTGAGCTGGGACGGTGCCGGGAATCGAACCCGGGTCTTCTGTATAGTGTTCGGAATGACACCTTACAATTAGTTGGGCAGGGACGTAATCACCGGCAGGGAGTAAGTATTGTAAAGGCTCTCCTTTTTCTGGTAGTGGAACTAGAAGTTCTTTCAAACAGTTATGTCAGTAGTATTTCACCGACAAGCGAGAAACAACGGTTCTTGTGTCTTGCTCCCCACAACAACAAGTTAGCCATCAAAGTGTTATCAAAAACAGTGTCTAATGTTGGGAAAAGATGGGAAAAGTGGGAAAACTTGTGCCGAAAAGGAGTCTCCATGTCTACATTCTGTTTTTACTTTGTCCCATCTTTTGACAAGAAGTAGACATATTATAGAAAAAAATATTTCTCTTACAATTATAATAGAAAGAAGAGCATAGCTAAAACCAAGCATAGACCACCGTTCTAATGTGCCTCATTAGCACACTCAACAAATAGAAACTTGAAGTGTTAAAAAATTATGAGGTAAATTTCAAATCGGCTTCTATTTTCATAGTACATCTTTGAAGCAAGTACGGTAGGCTTCATAGTGCACCCAAGTAAGTACAATTACCAAACTTCGATAAATTCACTTCTTATTGATATAGCACATTAAAGGAGGCCGGAAACCGTGAATCTTTATAGACAGAGACCACCATTTGCTTATATAGTTGACCCCTTTCACAGAAGTTGCGGGTCGCTTATACACGCATTTCTGCCACAACGAAATAACGTTTTCCCAGCTCCTTCGAAAGCGTAAACTGCACTCTGTGACAAGAACCATAAATTGTCAAATCGTCGGCAAACATCGCAAAACGCAATCTCACAAAAACCGAAAATCAACACCAAGAGAGCGAACGAGCAAACTACATACAAAAGTTGTCTTTAACAGAATCCCTGATTATCAGTACATCTTTATTCAACAACATCGGGTTGCTTCTACTGGTCTACCGTACCTAATTTGCATACGAGTAGAAAGACACACACAAGAACAAAAGAATACGCAAATTTGAGACCGGCGGATGTTTCACTGTCTCAAAAAGATGTGTAACTTATATGGCATATGTAGCAGAGAAAAGGAATTTACAACTACGATGGTAAGAACTAATCTATAAAGAACGTCCGTAAAAGTAGACGGAACATACACAACAGTTCATAGCCAGTAAAGGGCGCCGCCAAGAATAAGAACCGCCTGAATGAGAACCCTCGGACAAAGGATAATCAATTAGCAAGCATTGTTCTGGGGTTCTTATTTAGGCGGTTCTTATCCAGGCAGTTTTTATATTGGGCGGTGCCCAGTAAAGCAATTCGCATATCTAGACAAAGAGATATGCTGGTAATATAGACATTATTCGAACTGAAGTGAAAACAACTGTTTTGAAACGCTGGATATAAATAGCATTCACTTGCTAAACAACATCTATTTTTAGCAATATATGTATATGATGTGGGCAGAGCGCAGATTATCATCATTTGTTTGTTCTGTGCGGTGTTTTTGATAAACTAATTTACAGGTCTTTTGTGTTGTCATATGGTCTAGCGGTTTCATGGACATGATATCTTATTGTTAGGTGTCTTTAAAGTTACAAATTTGTGAGCTTACAGTATTTTGAACCAAGTAAATGCAAACGATGTAAAAGTGCGTTGTCATCGTTAACATTTCAAGCGTTTTCTTTCAAGCATTTCAAGTGGTTTTGTATTTGTACACAAGCGACTTTTTGGTGGGCCAGACATGGTTAGTAACGTTATTTGCATATTTAGACAAAAGGATATTCAAACTAACAATGACTGACAGTCACGGAGAACTGGGCCGTCTTTCTGTTTTTAACACTCTCAGTTGGAAAATAGCCTTTTAGGTTGTGATCAGTACTGGAAAAATGGCGCCAGTTTGTCTTATACATTACACTCTTCCATTGACGGCAACAATGAGCAAAGTTCTTATGAAAAGGAGAAATGGGTGTTGTTTAAAGTAAAAGACCAATCTCTAATTGTTAGAAAACTCGCTGTTTTGAATTATGTAACGTTAGTAAAGTAAAGTAAAAGTAAGGTTCTCCCAGACTCTAACGAATTCTCATGCTTTTACAAACCTCAAAGCCTGCGGGATAGCAAAAACCCAATTGGAATGAGCTAACTTACAATTAGCCAGTAAACTTATTGTTAGGCCAGGCAGTAGCTTATTTACTATCTTATTTGTAAGTTATTTCATTTCTTTTAGTGAATAATGCTCAATCACGTGCTGAATGAGAGCAAAACGTGTGCGCAACGACCTGTTTGGCATGAGGAAACAAAAAAGTGGATAATCTTGGCTCTCTCATTTTTTCCAACACACAGAAGCATGCACGTGAAACACATAATGCTGGACCAGAATGAAATATGTTTCATCCGGCGGGTATATAATATACTAGACTAGATAGTAAGAGAGAGAGAATGGGAGCGAGAGATAGGAAAGCGTGGAATCTCAAGCATGGTATAAAAAAGATCAGTGAAACATTCAAAAATTGAGGGGATTGGTGGGAAACTTCATAGGAGTGTCCAATGTTTTTTTTGATGATTTTTGATTGGCTAGATTACTGACAAGGAAGTTTTAGGTGGGTGAAAAGGACGTATTCCTACTCTACATCTGTGAACAAGGGAAAAGAGTTTGCACATTATTCTTTTTGTTTCTTGATTGATTATAACCTTCTTAATTTCAATTTGATCCAAAATGAAACTTTACATATACAATTCAAACTATAGTTTACCGTTAGGGTGCTTTTGGGCTTCCATTAATTTTCATTGAGAAAACCTAGAAACTTACAATTAGCGCAAAAGAACAAGGGAATGTGCAAATTGTGGACCTGCGAAAGTTCCACTGTCTCAATATAACGTGATACTACGCTTGGTATGAGCATACAAAAAAAGGAACAGAGCAAAACGAGCGTAATCCACCGCTTACTAATCATAAGCCTGATTTGTTGGGTACACGCTGTTTTTATTCTTGTGACATGTATGTACGTACATATGCACGAACAACTGGTACAATATGGTTGCACATCAGGTCGAGATTATCGAACTATCGGTCTCTAGGTCTTAAAGGAGGCCAGAAACAGTTGTTTTGTGTTAGCAGAACTGCGTGTATAAGAGACCCGCAACTTCTGTGAGCGGGGCAACTATATAAGGAAATGGTGGGTTTTGCCTCCGAGGATTCACGGTTTGCGGCCCCCTTTAAAATTGAATAGCTCTTTGGCTTCAAGAGTGAGATGTTTTCATTTGCAAATTAGGCAAAGCACAGGATCACGGCGTTTCCAAGCGATTCAGTGAAAATTTTCAAATTTTCACATTTTTCTCTTCTTAAATTCCTTTACGTTTGTACCTAAATGGGGTGCTCAAATTAAGCGGTCATGAAGCGCTGTGGCATAGCGTAGACCGGCTGAAGCAGCATGATATGTTCAGTTCAGTATGGCTGATCTGAACTTACGCTTACAATTAGTTAAGTACGGTGAACTCCTATTCAATGATTCTGACAACAATGATGCATTATGTGTACTAACTCGAACACAAGACTAACGTGTGATGATTGTTGCATATGTACAGTGCTCTATGTAAGTGCTTATCTATAACGCGAAATGGTTTGACCTCGGAGAACTTTGCTTTTCTCATCCTCACCCTCTCCACCGCAAGCGGACACTGACGCAGAAGCATGCTGTTTCATCCTTGTATTTAGCCTTACTTACTTGTGCTTTGCATTGCGTCAAAACAAAGTTCTGCACACAACATCATTTATCAAGAGACCAGTACAATGCACAGAATCAAAGTGTCACGCAACTCACAACACACTACTTCCTCGGTCTACAGTACCTCATTCCATAATACCTTAGTTCTACAGTACCTAAGTCTACACTACCTCATTTGTATACGACAACAAAAGCCGCTTTCATAAGAACATTGATACATGCAAATTTGCTACCTGGGGAAGTCACACTTGCGGTCTCACCGTGATGCGAACTATTGTATTGCCTTACGGTTATCTTTACATACAGTAATAAATACATTCCAGTTATCGTTGTAACAGACACATTTCCGATTGTTATTATACTCACAGGAAAATAAGCCTCAAATAAGCCTGGAACTTGCTTGACTGTCCCAAACTAATTTTCCTTCTCGGAGAATACTTACGTCAACTAGTAACTGCACCAAGTTCAAAAAATGAGGGTTTATAGCCCTGCAACACTAAACAGTGAACGAAAATTGAGGAATACTTTTCTGTGAGTATTATTGTCTTATTGTTATTTGGACAAGTTAGACTCGAAATTGCTCAAGTCTTATTTACTAGACTACTAATAAGACTAGCAATTGGCTAATTTCCATATCGATCCGTAATGTCCAAATAGTACAACTGCATTCCCTTCGTGCCATCATACAGGGTGATTGGCGTGCCATCGGGTCGGACGTAGAACTGCGGTTCCTCCTTTCGTAGATCGAAAAGCAGGTGATAGCCATTCTTGGCCAGCAGCTTCTGATTCGCCAGTGAAGAGGATTGCGCGACGATACCGCGGATACCTTGGGCCTGAGGAAGAAATTTGATCTACCGCATTATAAATTGAATGTAAGAAAGTATTAATGTTTAGCATAAATGTTTAATAAAAATAAGCGCCACGTGGTAGGAAGTGCAAGATGGTCGCCTCCGATGGTAACGGCCATGTGCTCCGGCAAGAGCGAGAACAAAGAACCAATTGAGACCGGCGGAAGTTGCAGTTTGTTAGCATAATAAGGAAACAAAACGAATTATTAGGCAATAAGGGCTACTCATGCAATCGTAAAGCAACAGAAACACAACAGTTGCTACTATGCTTCAAAGCAGTTCGGTCAATAAAAGGTAATGCTTCGCCCGTAATCAGAAGGGTTTCTCGACGGGGCTCCTGATGTACCAGGAACACATTGGGAAATGTAAGGCCGGTGGATCCCACCCGAACCCGGCCCGATACCTTCGTGGTTAGATCACTACCATATAACCCGACGCCGAAGAGATGGCGCCATTAAACGCTGTGCAATTATTCGGTTTTTGAAGACTTCTTTTTCTTATGTTCCTTTACAATACGGTGCTTGACGTACTTTTAGTGCATCGAAATCAAGGTTGTAGTGGAGCATATTCTGCGCGATACCGCGTCGCTGATACTCGGGCAGCACGTAGGCGATGTCGCGCCGCAGCACCTTATCCACGTCCGGAAAGATCTCCCA
>JACMIJ010000961.1:0-14462 GCA_014805365.1 Koerneria luziae
AGACAAATAATAATAGAAATACAGGAAAGTCATATTTCTTTGAAATGGATTCAGCTAGTAATGTACCGGTCGGTGGTTGTGAAATGGTGTGTGACCTATGAGCTGATAGTTTCAAAAGACGAGAGCTCATGAGCTGTCTTCCATCGAAACAGAGTGCGTTGAACTGAGTTGTCGGTGCATGATATGTGACAGACTGGCAGGTGAGAGATCCTCTCCAGTGACGTTCGAATCTGCAAGGTGCTCTTCGCACCTCGCAATTTCCTTGGTTGCAAGAGTTCTTTCAAGCGCCTTCCGAGTTGCTTGTCGATTGTTTGGAGCTGTTCCTATGGTCAACGGGCAAATTCATTTAATGGTCGCTGGGGGGAGCGCAATTCGTTCTTTTTGGCGTGGTGCTAATTCGTGGCGTCTTTTGACACAGCTTCACCTTCTTTCAGTGGATAACCACAGGTGGCTGGTTATAATTGTGTTTGGAGTGCCGAGGAGAGTCTCTTCTCGAGTTACTCGGCCAAAGAGAAAAGATCCCCCAGCACATATCCGACTCGTCGTTTTCACTCATCCTCATCTTTTTCTCCTCTGTTTTAAGTATTCTGGCAATGTCCGCCTTCAATTAGTTGCTGTGAGCGGTTTTACTACTCGCGTTGGGGGTGCTGTCGACTGCTAATACTGTTACGCGCAGTATGCGTTCATTGTACAACTTGTAATTCGTATTTTGTAATCGTCACAAAGTGTTCACTTTAGAATGAACAAATGACCTTATAAAGCTGGATGGGTGGTCTTTTGGAATGACAATAAGTTCGAGATAGAACACGATGTCGAAATCACGAGCACCCAACCACAATTACACTCGTACTGTTAGTAACAGACATGTCTAAGGAATAGTGCCAGCTGCTCGGAATCTTGTTTTTCCATTTGCATCCGAATGTTCCCACAATAAGCGCGGTCTGAGTTGTTGCGAGAGCAGCCATCTCCTTGTGATCGCAGTGTTCCTCGCACTCTCTTCCGCAAAGCTCACCACATATCGCACTCTGCCAATTAGCGGTAGTCGTTTACAACTTGACAACGGGCAGTAAATGCAGTCACGATGAAAGAACTAGCAGGTGCAACTGTCGACACCCATAGGTCAAGAACAACACACGCACTATCGAAATGTGCACTGACAATAAGTATAGGAGTGATACCCAGAACAACACAAATGGCCAGTTATGACATGTTGCCATTGGGTTTGTCCAAGTGTTGCTAAGCAAAGAAGGGGAAAGAAGAAGAACTTTGCGCGCTTCGGTCTGTTGTCGGTCCGCAAGCCGGTGGAAAGCCAGTAGAAGGCTGGTGGGAAGTGGTCGACACGATGGACATTCTGGAGAATGGGAGGTAGGCGAGGCTGTCGTTCCCGAGGACTCCGCCCCATGTTCCCTCCGGCGTATGTATGTATCTATGTCTCGCGTGTGTATGAGAAAATATAATTGTTAGGTAGCAATGCGTTACTTCTTCGTTTAAAAGCTTTTGCATTCTCATCTTTTTGAAGTTTGCAAAAAATGTTAGAAGAATGCGCGAATATTCCTAGTCGTTTCGGGCAACAACTTTGTGTGGTTGTTCTTGTGAGCAGAAAGAAGAAGCTAATTACTTGGCATCGCGCAAAGAACCTTCGCCGGATTGCAATGAGCCGTGTGTCTCCGCCAACTCATCGGTCATTCTCCTCCTCTGTCGTTTAAATATTCTATTTCCCGCCAAAAATCGCAACCGTCCGAGTCTCACTGCGATTGTACCGTTCGCACAATGCGGGCATATGGTAGCCGCGATGCTGTCATGCATTGTTGATTGCATATAGTGGAATAACTGATTTGGTCGAAGCGGAGAAATTGAAGCAGTGATATATTAGATGTGTCGAGTCGTGTTCTCTCGTGTACGTCCAGTCCAGGCTCCCCTTTAGCCGCTTCTTCTGTCTTTCCATTAAGCTTTTTCGCCACAAAATAATCTTTCGGTTGGCAGCGGCTAGAATAACGAATTCTTATTGTTATCAGCCTGCAGTCTCTCCACTGCCTGCGGCTTCTTTCACACACTTTCCCAGTGCCATAGAGAGTAAGCCTATAACATACCCGTAACCTTCCTTGTGTTGCAGGCCAGTGATGGACTCGGAGTACCGGGTGGTCCTGAATGTGGGTGGAGTGCGACACGAGACATACAAGCACACGTTGAAGAAGATTCCGGCCACTCGGCTCTCCCGGCTGACGACTAATCTGGCCAACTACGATCCGCTCCTCAATGAATATTTCTTCGACCGACATCCGGCCGTTTTCGCTCAAATTCTCAATTATTATAGGACCGGCAAGTTGCACTATCCACTGGATGTTTGTGGGCCTCTGTTCGAAGAAGAATTGAAGGTGAGACATTTCCTCTTTGTTTCGAATGACGTATTATTGTTAGAAACCTATGTTTGTTTAGAAGCCAGCTGTTCTTCTTGAAACTCTTTTTATATCTGTCATAGGATGTTACATTAACGCAGTCATGTTTGTTATAGTCATCGAATGAGGAGATTTCAAGAAAAGGTCTCTCAGGAATCATCTAGGGATGCTCCTTAATTAGAGAGAAGCAAAGGGGAACTTTTAGCTGTGTAATATGTGCAGTTCGAACTAAATACGCAAAAAATCGTAACAAAGCCTACTGTTGGAGCCTTTATGTCCATAAAAAGGTCTTCGATCTTAAAGACATCAGCATTTTATATGTTAAGTAATTTAGTAGATTAGGTTATTAATGCTTTCTTTCACACATGATAAGAACAAGCTATTAATTCGTTCCATTACAGTACTGGGGTCTCGACGCGAATGAATGCGAGCCGTGCTGTTGGATGACACTGTCGGCCACCCGCGACACACAGGAGGTGCTGACAACACTTGACAAACTCGACATTGAAACTGATCTCGAGAGGAGCGATGGCCAGGTGAACAGCACAAGGGAATGGAGGAACTGTTTATTACAGTACACAGACTTCGAGAATCAAGTTCTGTGTAACAAAAGAAAGAATTGTTTGGTTAGAAGACACTGCTTCAATTGAGTACATGAGAATACTGTAGAATTGCATTCTCCTTTGCTCCGACTAGGAGTCCGTTAATACGATCCCGATGTGAAATAACGAAATAGTTCTCTTTTCAGGAGTTGTATCGCCGTTTTGGCTGGGAAGATGACTACCACAACCAGAGTTTATCGCGATGGCAGAAGTTGAAACCACAACTGTGGCGGGTCTTCGATGAACCGAGCAGCAGTCTGCCCGCCAAGGCGAGTCCTCTTCTCTCTTCGAGATAGCGCCTCGGGCATTCCCCATTGCATCCATTTGCATTTCCTACTTCCTTATCTCTAAGTATCCTTTGTTGTGTCCTGCTTTCCTTAATAGAGTTGTCCCTTTCAGATAGTCGCAGTGATCTCGGTGTTCTTCCTGCTGACAGCGATCTGTGCCTTTTGCCTGAAGACACATCCGGGTCTCCGAATGCCGAACCTGGAGATGCATCCCTCCGCCAACCATTCCCTGTTATCACGAACTGTTCGGTCTTCGGTATCCGGCAAGTATCAAGAACCGAATCTCAGTGTCTACAAGACCAATTCAAAGGCTCATCCCGGGTTCTTGGTGTGTATCAAATTTGTTTTTCCTTTTCATTTGGTAGTTTTGAACAAGTCATCGAAAAGGATTGCATTACAAGTAGGTCATGGTCCTCGGTACACGTCTTACTCGTAAGGTGATAAGGATCTTATTACATACATGAGCTTATCATCCTTGATCTAGATAGTCGAAACCGTCTGTAATGTATGGTTCACTATCGAAATTGTCGTGCGGTTCATCACATGTCCCTCGAAAATGGAGTATCTCAAGGTGAGTGGAAGAGGATATGAGACGGTGAAAGAGGGACCGATGAGGGATGACCGGGGCAAAAGATGGACTCATGAGGGATGACCGGGCAAAATATGGACTGATGAGGGATGACCAGAACGAAAAAGGGACCGATGAGGGATGAAAGGGAAGTGCAATGAATTGCTCGCAATAACGGATCCATGCTTTTGACGGCAACGGTTGTTGGCAACCAAAAGTATAGCCATCTTGTTCATTTTGACTGCGTTTGCATATCGAAGAATGTCTCTTCGGGAAAAGTATGGGATTGATGGTAAATAAGGAATGCGTTCAGTGTATAAGGAGTAAGATGTCATTGCAGGCACCGGTGAACCTGATTGACTTAGTGGCCACATTGACATTCTACGTCGACTTCCTCATGAACACATTCGGCACTTCGGCTGATCTCGAATTCTTTTCCATTATACGAATAATGAGGCTTTTCAAGCTCACACAACACTCGAGTGGACTCAAAATACTCATGCACACATTCAGGTGACTATTTCAAACGTATTTTAATTAATGTGCGAAATACATTGAATTGCGACAGAAAGTAACTATCACAAACAACTTAGAGCTTCTGCAATAGAATACTAGAAAATACCATACTGCAATGATTTTGAAAGGAATGATAAATCAGACTACGTTTACACTTCGCTTCCGATTGCTGTACAAATTAACATGTTATTATTATTTCATAGCAAAAACAAGCACGACCAAATGAATTTATAAACGGTGCCACACGGAAACATAGCATGTGTGAGCCCATTACTAACAACAAGGAAGGAAGCATACAATTCCCCAGCAAATGACTGTTTCAGGGCCTCTGCAAAAGAGTTAATGTTACTGGTATTCTTCCTTGTATTGGGTATCGTCGTATTCGCTTCCCTAGTTTATTATGCAGAACGATTTGAGACGAATCCCGATAACCAATTCCACTCCATTCCAGTTGGATTGTGGTGGGCGGTCAGTTATTTTCATCTTTTGTGCTACTTTTTAAATGAATGAATCCAAATTATCGTGCTACCGTTGATCCCAGATGTTACGTTTTGGGTTTTTATGATTAAATGGTGATCAGGGAGGCCATTTGGGTGCAGTTGCATACATTTCACAGCTACACTCCACAACTTTGTATAAGAGGAAGAGGTTGCAGATAGTGACGATGACGACAATAGGGTACGGCGACATCACTCCCCATACATATCTCGGCCGTCTCATCGGGTCCATCTGTGCACTCGCCGGTGTGCTCACCATTGCCTTGCCTGTACCGGTTAGTACGCCTTTCTATTTTACACATTAATAAGTCGAAACCGTGCAACTTGAAAACCTATAGTAGAGCACACTTAAAATCTGTACCGATTCTGCAAGTTATGAAATAGTAATAATAATAATATATCATATTATCTTTATCTTTGTTACCCATTTCGAAAAGTCATAAATCTGTGTAAAGGGTAAAATAAGGTTTTTCTTGCGAATGCGCAGTACATTAGGCGTATTTGATAGACGACCTCTCGTCGGGAATAACAGATGGATGCGTGTGATTTTCAACGCGAGACACACACTGGTTGAAACGGGCAACGATGACATTATGGTGGCAGTTGATGGCTGACGACGTCGTTCCAAGCAAAGCATCCCTTTTCCCCTAACAGTTACACCATCAAATTTTGTATTACACTTCAGACAGCGTATCCATAATCAATGATTCAGGTGATAGTATCCAACTTTGCCATGTTCTACTCGCATACACAGGCACGGGCAAAGATGCCGAAGAAGAGGAGAGGAGTTCTCTCCGTCGACCAAGTCAAGAGCGTCGGAGCTCCTCCACGGGCAATGCGGGGCCGAGAAGTATGTTCACAATTATCCTCTTTCTCATGATGAGTTGAGATGTGCCAGGGTGAACTTTGCAATGCATATTTGTTTCTATCTGTTATATTTTGACGGGCATCCGTTAGAATGTACCTACATTACATCTGCTTAAAAAGTTTATATTCCCAGGAATTAGGGGGTGCAGGTTAATTTGTACATAATCCGTGCGAATAATAAGGATGGTGATCATTTCCCAATGTTTGAAAGGGGCTTCCATACAACTCAGAGAACTATAATATATGGAAGTAGCCAATGCATGATTTCGATTGCATCCGTTCCCCATAACAATTATGACACATTAAACAATTCTGCCCTATAATGGACGTGAAAAGGATAATTCCGACATTGACTTCGATGAACTCCTCATTTCGATCTAAACAACTATTTTGCTCGGGGAGTAAAATATGAATATGCCCAAGACTTAATTTCATTGTCAACAAAAGCAGTGATTTAGCATGTAGATATGTAAGTGAATTTGACTGTCGCTTAACCATACGCATGCAACATCCAAAGGTCATCCCACTTTTGTGTAGTCATTCAACCAAGTATTATTACATAACAGTCGCCCAAACCTCCTATGATGCCTAAGCATCAATGTTTTTCAGGAACAATCGCATCTCGTGCCCTCGAATGGCATCTGATCGCTACATATCATCACCATTGTCTTTCGAATATTTTATACCCGAATAAGGGAATAAACGAGCAAAAGTGTGCACAAAAAACAGTTGAACAACACAACAGAGAAGAGAAATATGGAGACGAAGAGAAAACAGTCGGGAAAACGCAATCGCGCCGTGCGCATTTGCAAAATAAGCAACCCTCGCGTATTTACACGCTAGAAAGTGTTTATCCCATACACCTAAACAACAAGATACACAAATAGCTATACTTTCCACGGCAACAACAAAACACAGCGTGCATACATATTGAATTAGTAGTCGAAAGGAAATATATTTAAAATGGCTACTATGGTATTATGATGGTTCTGGTAGCCACTAATGTTTCAACACTACGAGCACACCCAAACACCATTCCGCGCGCGGCGTTTGAATAAAAGCGCGGCGCGTGCGTTTGGCCGAAAAAGAGAGAGAGAGATGGTGCAGATCGGAATCGCAGTAACTTCCTGCTCTTACCTCTACTGTTCGCCGTCGTTGCTTGGTTCGGAGTCATGGTCGGAATCCTCCATCTCGACCCGGACAGTCCCGGCCTCGTCTTTGTTCTCCACCTCCTCCTCGTCCTCCTCCTCTTCTTCCCCTTTCGTGGCCACATATGATCGGAGGCCCCTCTCCTCGTCCCTGTTCGTGTCTCCAGCCAATTCCTTCTCCAACTCCGCTTGGCGGAGGTCAATCAAATCTGAAAAAAGCATCATTTCTTAGAATTCTTCTTATATAAAATAAACCACAAAATATTAAGAACTATTCCTTCTGCCAAGAATGCAGTGTACATCCCATACATAGTCGGATCAGTAACAAGAGATAACATAATTAACTATTGAAAGAACACAGTAGCAGACGAAAATTTGAGAGGTTTCAGTATAAGCTTGTTTTCCCGTGAAACATATCCTTCGAGGCTCGAATAGCAATAGCAACTATGATGGGGAAACCCGATTAAAATTCTGCTAATTACATAGGAAAAGAAGCTCATGGGGGGGTGGCTTCAGTTGCACAATATTCAATTTATATTAGAATAACATTTTCTACGGGATCTTTCCTAGAATTGCACGAGTAGGGAAAGTCATTACAGTATTCCTGTGTGAAAATGCCAAGGTGATCAATTATTTTACAGCACTACACTTCGATCTTAGAGAGTAGGTTGAGAGCCACTCTGTGAACACTGTTATGTGTTCCTCGTGTATTCATTCGTTTAATATAGCACAATATACCACTATAGTTAATTAAATATTAAACTTGCAAACAGGGTTCTAAACCCCAGGATTATGGATAAAAATGATAAGCGGCTTTCACAGACGATTTTAGGTATGCTATGTTTAGGACCAATAGAAAAAACTAAGACAGTTACTGGTTACTTTCCAGAATATACTATCCATGAAGAAATTGAAAAAAATAAAGTTATTTTATAATACATGCAAATATATTCATACCTTGAAGAGCTTGGCTGGAGTTCTTGAGGAGTTCCAATGTTTGTAGAGTATGCTTGACAGGGAGGAAAAACAATGTCGGCTTCGTCTTAGTCTGGATGAAGTTCTGCAGTTTACGGTAGTGATTCTGCTTCTGTTCAGCCTGTAAGAAACACGTACATAAATGGTACACGTTAATGCGAACTCTACAAACCGCATGACATGGTAAAGGTTCAAATGAAAAATTTTGTGCTTTATTGTGTCAGTAAAAGCAAAACAAATGCGATCAAAATTTTACCAAAAAAATTACCATGAAAACCGCCAATATTCGAGACTTAAAAACAAACATTTGTTTAATAAAAACCTATAAAAATGTCCGCCCAGAACTGTAGGAGCATGATAATTAATTAAAAGATGGATATAAGTAGCCTTGGCGAAAGAATATATACATATGCTGCTTACATATTGCATGAGTGCCTTCTTCCTCTGGAGTCCCCTCAAGGCCTGTTCCTCCTCCTTCCTCTTGCTGAACAATTCCGCCTTCTCCTTCACGATCTTCTCCCGTTCCTCTCGTTTCGCATCTTCCAATCGTCGTTCAACTTCTGCCCTCTTCTCCTCCTGAAATAGCAATCAATGGATTAGGATCAATTGTTTTGCTGCCCTCCATAGCTGTCAAAACAGCACGGATGTTTGTTGTTTATGCTTCCGTCTGATTTACATTGCGAACGCCTTGGGATGTTCTAGCGTCAGATACCGAGACCTTTGCCCTGCTTCAAAATAAACTGTTCAGTTACCTGTCTTTTACTGGGATTGAGGTATGTTAAACAATGAGTAGTTATCCGTAAAAGCACAATGTGTTGCCAAACACATTCAAATGATTCAACTCTTCTCCGGTTTTCCAGAGAGAAAATGCCCCCAGGAGACACATAAAAACCATTGCTCAATTGTTCCATCCAACCCATGTCAATTTGGCGTAAATATTACAGTATTATTTCTTATAAACGTAACAATAAATGCACGTCAAATGTTGATACGTTATGCTAAATAATAAGAAAAAAGACAAAAAAGCCTATTAATGCATCATTTTCATTTCAAAATGGATATTCTGCCTGCCAGTTAACCTGTACCTGTTGTTTCTCGAGTGCAGCGACCTTCCTCTCATCCTTCTGGAATCTCTGTAGAGTGCCGACCAATAGATTGGAGAACATTCTCCTGTTCCTTTGAGTGATTTCCTTCTTCTCGCCTCCTTTCATCTCCGTGATGGCTTCTTCTCTGGACTTGGTCTCAATGGTCGGCATCACGACTGTCGATTGGAGAGTTCGTTTAGGACCGGCATCCATGTCATCGTCTTCGTCCTCACGAGAACGCTTCGAGGAAACTCCATCCATTCTAAAAAAGAGAGCCTTAAAACTATGCTGATTGTACTAATTAAACTAAAGTAGCTCCGGAGTGTTAAAAATTGACGACTAAAAAAGCTTTATAATTCTATCTCTGACATGAATCCAAGTTCACAGTTAACTAAGTTGTCTCACTATTCTTGACCGAAATGAGAAATAGACATACTCGATGCGCCGTCTGACTCCTCCTCTTGCATCAGGCGGCGGACCGTTAACACTCCTTCTGAAACCACCTTCGTCACATATCCTCGCAAACATTTCGACGGAACAAACACATATGAACTTTATGGATTGCAATTTGTTTCAACAAGCAAATTTTACATTTTTATATTGCAGTAACAATTGTAAACGTTTTTTTTTGGTGTGACTTACTGCTACGTCCCACCCTCGCGGCTGATGCATATCCTATTCCATGTATCTCTTCAAGTTTTTAACGTAATCATACCTATGCTTCCACGAGATCTAATTTTTCTAGGGGAGGGGTAAAAAGTGCATTTTGCATGTACAAAGGAGGGGTAAAACGCGCAATATGACACAGAATTTCCAAAAAGTGAGGGGTAAAATACTGTTTTAATGCACTGAAAGAGGGGTGAAAGTGGGAGCCGGATCCCTGTAAGCAGAGCTATGAACGTAGCATACATGTTGCCTATATAGCCTTCTGTGTACTGGGCTTTTGTGAAATTATTAAAAGTCTTTGTAAGCATCCATCAAGTGCATTACAGATCAACACTTCATTACTCTGCCATATAAAGCCATTTTAGGATGATCAAGCTATGGTACAACAATATTTTTGATATCTTATATTTCTGGCACACCGGGCTACAGCGCATAACGCGTATGGTCCAAGCTAACATACCTGCTATAGAAAGTACTTTCGTCTGACAGACGGCGTTTTAGGGTGTTCCTGCAATATAACAATCACAGTAATCAAGATAAAAATTCACAATTTATAATAATAGATTACAGAGTTATTGTGCGGTTAGTTAAGCAAATAATGGCACTGTTTAACGAGATGCGCCCCTTTTCCGTAAAGTTTTCCAAGCATGTCAACTCTATTTCTCTTCTAGAGTGTAACTGATGCTCTAAAGAACACATAATGACCCATGATGCATCGCCACGCGACGCGTGATCAGTGTCGCGATGTTCGTTACTGGTAAAGCTCTCAAACAAATGTAGAACTATTATATGCATATCGGATAAATTACTGTCGCTTCTGCTCAAGAAAGATAACGTTGATTTCGAACAATTTCCGTGAAATTTAAACAGTCGAACTTAACCTTAGTGTGTTTCAAATAAAATATCGAACATCTCCCAGCCTAGTTTAGCACCAAAGAAACGATTAATAGAATCGCCATTTTATATTATAGAAGCAGACAAACAAAAAACAGGAAAAGAAGCTGACCCCGGACGTCCGCCCAATGCTGCTAGGTTGCCATCTATTGCACGCAGCTTCTCCTGTGCTGCTTCGATTTCGATTGATATCGCATCCGTCATCCTATACATATTCAGTTAACAACCACGGATTACAATTATATGTTTACACTGATTCCATTAGAATGTAAAACAATTACATTTCTAAAGATAATAGACACAACAGCATAGAAGAATACTACAAATAGTTGATGCCTTACAGATACAGCAAAGAGACCAAAAGCACAACAGATTCTTAAGAAGCATCAACAGAAAAAAGAAGGCATCAAAAACTACTCGAAGTATGCAGAAGAAGATCTGGAAAACATTTCGAAGCTTTCAAGACAAACACCGGCAAAAGACCACCAAATGCAGTAATAGACAAACAGTCTCACAATTATCCAGAAACAGTGGTAACCGAAACCGACAAATATTTACCGGATTGTTACTGGATAATTGTAGAAATGTTACAGGTAAAACGGTTAATTGTAAGACTATTTTATATTTGTAGGCAAAAGGTGGGATTTTCCGGCGAACACTCCATGGTTTCAAATTCAAGATGCGAACCACCCCCCCCCCCTCATTAACCTCTTCTTCTCTTGACCAGAAATATAGTCAATGTACAAGAACTGAAATCTTGAACATCACACCCCTTTAAAAATCGCCCCATAGTCATCAACCCACCTCATTTTTGGCATTCCCCTTACCTTTTTATTCTATGGTTGTAAGACTTTTACCGGACAATTGTAGGGCTGTTACGGGTAAACGGATAATTGTAGGGCTATTCAGCACTCAGTGGGTGAGGAAATAACCAAAGTACACCGGGAGCACGCAGCGCACCGAGCGTACCGACTGACACCCCTCACCACAAATAATTGTTATTATAAAGTTTGGTGATACATTATAACTAATTAATTGTTTTTGAGCATGGAACAATATTATACTCACAGAAAAACAAGCCTGCAAAGCTTGGTTTTTAACCAGTCATCCAAACAGGTCCGATAAAAATATTTTAAAAAAATTGTGGGTATATTCAAATTTTTAGATTACGCTGGTAGCGAATATCGTAACAAAGTTACTCAGGAAGTGGTAGAAAATTGGTCACTAATATCTTTTTAAAAAACTAACAAAAAGCTTTTTTGGATACCATAAGCCCTACTAGGCCTTATAGATTCACATTCGCTGAATGTTAATGCTGATTCTGGCTAAATCGGATTTTGCTCTACAAAACCTAAATAGTCACTCCTTCAGGATAATGGACACTAAATTGTTAGTCATGATTATTTCATGAGAGAAATAATTGGCAGAAGCGCCAACGTATTTGTAAAATTCTTTGTAATTCCCTCTTGCCATGGTATTGGTGAAAGATGAGCAAGTAAGTAAACATCACAAAACAAAGAAATACACAACAATGAATAAGTGCAACAGTTAATTAGCGTAACATCAGCTTATAGCAGTTTATATAATACTTGAAACTCCAATGAATTTAAAGGGAGTCAAGTGCCACCTAATATCTTTCATGCCAAAACAAGCGGGTCATATTCCACCTAAAAATGATAATATAATAAAAATTCGTAAACAAGCTACAAGTGACACAACAAATAAAATATGCCCATTTGATCTAACACGCCGCGGTTGCAGCGCGATCTATACGGTAGCCCATTCCTGAAAAATTTTTCAGGAAATGGTTCATGTTTTGAAGACCGAACACGACAAAACCCAAGTAATGTTACCGGATTACACCATGTTCAGCCAGAGCAAATGATACCGGTCTAAAAGTTTCATATTTCATTGCTCTCGCGTGAGGGATCCAGAGAATCAGTTGAGTGGGAAAGTTTCAAACCCGCCGTTTAGATTGAAACTAGATTGCCCAACGTGTAATAAAATAAATAAACTTCATAAAAAAATGTAAAAAAATATTTTAAATTTGCTGAGAAAAGTACAATTGAAAAGCGTACTGGTCCCGACACGAATATCCTATTAAGCAATTACTACGGTAATTTAGGTTGCACAATTAGCTATTACTAACAACAACATTCATGTTTCTTTTTGCTCTTGATTTTCTTATAGATTTTCCTTTTTCTTGCTTTTTCCCTTCCCGTTCTAACGATGTTCTAATCTTTCCAGAACCTGAAAACTCTTTTTTTTTAATTCTCAGGTGGAAACAGCACAATTGTGTTTCGGTAACACAGTTATTTTTTCAGCTGAATTTCAAAAACAATTGTATTCCACTACCACAATTGTTTTTCAATTGCTTACACAATTGTATTTCAGTGGATTACACAACTGAAACATAATTTGAGTAATGAAATTCAGCTGAAACACAGTTGAGATCAAAATGAAACACAATTGTGTTGTTTCCACCTGAGTTAACGTGTTTTTGTTATGTAATTTGATTTTAATGGTTGTATTGCAGGAGGTGTCGCATACTGTCCGAGTGCTTCCCCATTTGAAGCTTTGTCTCGTCTAACGGAATCGTGATCGCAGCCGGCCACGACATCTGCATTGAAATGCGGAACTCGTCGGTGGCATGCGAAGATGCGGATCGAGTAACGGGAGACTTCGAGGTACTTTTCCCCGTTTAAATGTATTAAAATGTTTAATTATTGTCATAGGAAAAAAAGGGTCCGGACAAGCAGGGTCAGCGGGAGGTGCGGAAGGCTCCAGCGATAGATGTGCGGACAAAAAATCATGACTATAACGCTTGCTTATTATCTTCCAGGTTGAAAATAGCTTAAAATTGGAAAAACTGCTAGCAAAAAGGTGTTTACTCATCATTTCACTCGTTCGAGTAAGCTCGTGCGACCATCTCACAAGCGTTTGTCACCCTCGGCGGCAAGTGAGCTTGGGTCTAGCGGAAGGTGCTGCGGGATACGGCCCCTTTTTTCTATGATTATTGTTTGTTAAGGTTGAACAAAATGTTTTAAGTATCATGACTCAGGGCTGGGGTTTTGTTTGTCTGTTGTGGTTTTGGGTAAGCAAATTTGTTGTTTGGATTGTTTGTTTGGGGTTAACACTATGAAAATCATGGCATGGACAAAACGTCCAAGATTATTTGCGCGGAGTTTTGCATACCCCCTTTGGCACAACTTTTGTTTATTACTGGTTGAAGCGTAGTTTGCCTGAACAAGCTTAGTTATTCGAAAACACGGTGCTGGCTCCAAACGCGGTGGTGACGGGCTATAGGCATCATATCGCACTATTCTAATTCCGATGCAAAATCGATAATTTTGGAAAATAATTTTGCGGTATTATTGCGATACACATTTCCAGTGTGTGTTGGCCTGTGGTCATACCCGAAATGCTCAGATTAGCTTGGCACCAAAGGTCAATTTGCACATCTATTGAGAAAACGAAATTTGTTGTGATCATAGACAAATTTCGTGAAATAGCACAAGTGAAGAACACAAGATGTCTTTAGTTCATCTTTAGTCTTTAGTTGATCTTTAACGGTTACGTTACAGGAGAAGAGAAAGGATCGCCCCGCCGCACCGTGCTCGAATTGTAGACGAGTTGTCGTATCTGGCGACGATGATCATCATTTGGAAGGAGATTGTATTCAGTGTCTTGCTTCTCAGAGCCGTGCACAGTGAAGCTTTTGCTAAGCTGTGCTAGCGTGGTTGCTCTGAGATGTCGGTAGGCCTTCGTGCCATGCCACCCGTGTTGTATTCAGCCTCTTGCTGCTTAGAGTAAGTCTTTCGTGCTACCAGCCGTTCTCTGCAGCATCTTGCTGTTCTAGAGACGTGCACAGCGAAGCTTTTGCTTTGCTGTGCTAGCGTGGTTGCTCTGGAACAGTCGGTGAGTCTTTCGTGCCACCACCCGTGTTGTATTCAGCCTCTTG
>JACMIJ010000962.1:0-14452 GCA_014805365.1 Koerneria luziae
AATTTAGGACCAGAAACCAGTATTCATGTCGATTAGTTGCTTACTGACCGAAATATACGGTTGTGCGCTTATGATTTGTGCGCCTTTGGGATCGTCCCATATAGCCTAGGTTTGGACGAACTTTACTATTATACTTTATACTCCAAATATCTGAATATGCAAACGTGCACTTTTTTTATACAATTCACCCAAACACGTTATCAATAGATCAATCACGTGCTTGCTCTTTCGTTTACATTAAATGCTTCAGGTAAGAGTATTGTTACCATTTGTGAATATGTTATTGCTGCGGTTTCTATTGCGATTGGAATTCCTGGAACGATAGGAAATTCAATTTCTTTCTACATCTTTTTCTTTCGATCGTCAAGAAAGAGGTATGCTTCATTCAGTCCACGATAAGATCGGAAAAGAACTTTCCGCTTGGCGAGCAAAAAAATTGGAATACAGAGTTGGGTTTGTAGAATGCTTGTAAGCAAAATAAAAATCGCGATTTATACGATGCTCCCTCTGTGTTGCTACGTGCCATTGACAATTCGTTTGCTTCAATAATACGCAATTACCCTAAAAGTAATTAATTCTTGCAGGTTTAATATCCCTTTCGCCCACAGAATATCTTAGTTCAATCAACGTTTTGCTGGCTGTCCTTTCATTTACGGACGCAATTGTTTGTATATCGATTACTTGTCATCACATTTCATTTGTAATTCACGGCAAATGTGAGCACTTGTTTGTGAGCAACTGTTTGTGTTGTTTGTTGTCTTGTGTACGATTGGTGCATGAATGTTTAGATTGTAGCAAGATTTCGGTATATTTATGCGACATATCGAAGCTTGTGTACTTATGGAGGACGAGCGGTTGCTAGTGTAAGATTGAGGGGAAGTGTATAATGTGACTCTTTGAGAAACTAATATGTCCTTAAGGATTATGTTTGCTTGCACCCTGTGCAAAAATAGCAATCTGCAGCCTCTCGCTCTGCCCAGTTTGAATGCTGTTAGCTTTTGTACTACTCCATTGTCTATCTTGCATTTCACTGCACTTAAAAATCAGGACCAGCGTTGAGTTAGCTGCTGTGAGTCCAAAACGGTATAATGATGCTTATTTCTTTAGTGGCTTTCGACCTTCTTTCTCGATTAATGAGAATAACGGGATTTTTTTCCGTGCAAATGTCAAATCTAATGCTGGTGGTAATTTCGATTGAACGATACATTGCTGTGCGATACCCATTTTCTGCCTCTCGCATATGCACGAGGTATTTTTTTTACATTTTTAAGAAGTATTTTTACTTTATACACAAACAATGTGTAATTTAAAACTTTCAGGCAACGAGCTATTTTAGCAATTTTATTCGCGGCTCTTATTACCATTTTATTTTTTATGTTTGCTACGATGTGTTTCACTATCGCCGGTTGGTTAGTTGGGAAGCCATTTCTACAAACATTTGAGCAGTGATATTTTGTACCTTGCTCTCTCTCTTCCTCTCTCTCTCACCATTAATGTGAATGGAGATACTTTGAGTAAACCGGTAGGAAAGAGCGCATAGAGTTTCATTTAGAACAAGCATCCGGTGTCGACGGCGAATCATTTAAAAGGCTATCCAGAATAGTTTTCTTATCCCTCCGAGCCATCATCCCTGCATGCGTACTCTCTGTCGTCAATATAAGTGTAAGTTCATCAATACTAATTACATCATCTCTATAATGTTGATACCTCGGTAGTGATATAATAAATTTGTTTTGTTTCAGAAAAAAGATAAAATACAGTCCACAACAAACAGCTTTCGAAAACTGAAAGTTGTGCGTGCTTCCCTCCCTTCGAGAGTTTATTTGTCTCTTGCAACGTAGACTTTGATTCTCATCAGTAGTATTGTTGTGACAACAATCAGTGATTAAAGAATGACAATAATTCAACCGCCAAATTCTACGATACCCACAGCTAAGAAGACAAGGATTTAGATCAATTATTTCTGTTCTATTAAAATATGTTTCAGATAGCATTAACTATTATGGAAAAAACGAAACAAAGAAGAATGTTGGCAGCAAATGAAACTAGAGAAACCAAAACCGCGAAGATGATGCTTTATGTGGTACTCGGTATGCAACAGTGTTTAACTGAACCGCTTAGTGTTCTTCCTTACGCATCTCATCTTTATTCTCAACTTTGTGGCTATCATGTTCAATCTAAGTTTCATTTCTGTCAAGTGGATATATTTGTGTGTCCGCAATTCACACAGTTTTTCACTTATCAACTCTGCCTCGACGTTCATTTTCTATTACCGATTTTGTTCAAGGTACGAGAATTTATGCATATTAGTGCATACAAGCAACATACAAGCAATATGCATACAAGCAACATAAGCAATAGATACCAGCGGTGCTTCATGAGAACATGCTTTAACAATATTAGAAAAAAACGTCTATCAGGCTTAACATTTTTTTAAAAAAAATGCTGCGAAATTAGTATTTTTTTCAAATCTTAAAAGCTCAAGGCATGTATATTCCTGACTTGTGACTAGCCTACAGGATGTTGAAAATTTTTAACTAGAAACAATCCAGGAGGTCCGATCTTACATAAAAAATGTTCATAGAATTTTGAAAGAACTGTGATTGGTCACAAGGTGGATATTATATGGCTCAAAGAAAGAAAAAAATTTCTCGTTAAGGTATAAAACCGAAGTCAAGAGATTATTTTGTGGATTGAAATTGAGAGATCGAGGAGGCAGTGAATCGCAAGCGTCGTCTTTGCATGAAAGCACTCGAAGGACAAGCCGAAGAAGGGTAACTTCACAAATTTAGCTCGTCTTGAAATATCCATGTTATTTGACCAACTCCTGAAACCACAAAGGCAAATATTCTATGGTCACAACTACAATGCGTGTTGAGCGTTAGTTGCAGAAGATGTTGCTAGAATAGGTGCAAGGAAAGGGTCCTTTTAGTTAGCATCAAAGACAAGCAACACCTTGGAGATTACGTTTGTTACAGGAAACGTCAACGCTCATAACGACGCAACTTTAGCAAAGTTTCCAGCAAATCGTAAGCGGCACTCAGTTTCTCGTTCATCATCTTTCCACCATATCTACGTATATATACAGCAGTTACTGTTAATTTCATAAACGTTTCAATAATGAAATAGTTGTCTTCTGCACCAACACGAGATTCTTCATAATACACATCATTCAATTAACTACAGCCCACTCAACGAGTTTTCGTATTTGCTTGACCATTCATGAGTACATGCAAAGGCTGATAATGTAAATTGTCAAATTTACAACAAATATTGTTGTGAACACAGACTCGAAAAGGGTACACAGATTTATTAGGAAGCAACAAATATTATGATCGTTGATCGATCACCCGATGATCGTTACATGTTCAATTTTGTTAACGCCTTCAAAGTTTTCGTAACTCAGTAGCTACAGAAGCGTGGGAAGCAGCACAGTGAGATGCAAAAAAATGGCTAAGGTGGAAAATCTGAATATACAGGCTAGATACCATACAATATTCCGACAGTCGGATATTTGTATGGAACGTAGTCACATATTCCAATAGTAACATTACATGAGAGCTTATTTACTCTAGGGATTTCCCTGCGAAGTGTGCTGGACGGTGATTGGTCCACGGCGAAGGGACAGAGTCACTGACTACAAGAATTGGCATACAGCGCGAACAACTATCACCACACTCAGTTACATCTTGACGCTCTCGGCAGTGCTAAAGCCAATCTCATCAAGCAACATAGTCATGACATGCAGGACATACCCAAAAGGTAAAGAAAACATACACATTACAGCCCAATCACCACTTGGACAACTGTATAAACCGTTCCAATGCGTCCACGCACACACCCACAAATGTGTGATGGAAACCATACAATATCCACATTGTGACCAATCACAGCTATTTCAACATCCTGTGAAATATTTCTATGGAAGCTTGAACCATCTGAAGTGTTTCCAGTACAAAACTTTCGACACCCTATACGTTAGTCACAAGTGAGGAATATGCCTGATGGAAACACATACATCCTGGTCATTTCACGTGTACACAGCATACCTTTGAACACATTAACTTCATTTATGTATCAATTACTTATTATATGTGGACTTGCGTATGTCATTTGTAGAAGCAGCATTATTTTCCTCTTTACGTGAATTACAATCATGTGTGGGGTTTGTACAACCCGTTGAACTTTGTTCAGTTAATTGTATGATGCACCTCGAAAAATCTCGCTTTGGTGCAAAATATCATTATTTAAACGTTTAAGAAATTAAGAGTAACTGCAGCATATGTGAATATTCATGAACGTTGAACCGAAATTTGATGTCCCGCGAACTTGGTGTTATTTACGATTTGCTGGGAAACTTGCTAGACTTGCGTAGTTATGAGCGTTGATGTCTCCTGAAACGAACCTGCTCACTTAAATGCAACTAAGGGATTGTCATTGATGAAAAAATCACGTGGGATATTCGAAACTATATGGCTATGTATTTAATAATACATCTTATACTTACGCATATGCATACATTAATGCGTTATCAAGATATTATGTGCATGTTTATTCCTTCTGCCTGTGGAGCATGCATTTTGTCCCACAAGCTAATTTGGACATTAGGGAAGCTATGAGTCTTAACACTCAAGGCAATAAACGTGTTGGAATTTGGAGTGGTTGTTAACGACCGAAATAAACAAATAAAACCTAATGCTTATTTTAAACATATTTTTACCAACATTGAGTACGAAAATAATTCTACTACAGGTAGTGGGATCGTGGCCATTGAATTTGTTGAAAATCGATACACTTATACGTTTTATCTAATAATAATACAAATTCAAGTTACCCTTCTTCGGCTTGGCCTTCTAGCGCTCGCAAATGAAGACGACATTCGTGATTCATTGTTCCGGTCTCTCAATTTTCTTCCACAAAAGAGTCTCTTGATTTCCGTTTTGTATCTTAATTCTCAGGCTTTTCGTTAAAACAAAAACGCCAATTTCCAGCATCTCTATGACAATTAATACTATTACTTCTAATATTGTCAAAATAAAACGATCATCACACTCAGCACCTTGTTTAGGATTTTGAGTATTTTTGGGCAAAAACAGTACCGATCATTAAGCTTAATCTACTACGATGTACGTGTACACGATGTTCTGATCGATTGCTCGTATGTGAAATTAGGTAATGTTCTCAAGCTGATCGTACCTTGAAGAAAAGAAGTAATAAATAATGAAAGTCGTTGCAGAGTTGATAAGTGAAAAGGCGCTTTTAAATTTCAAGGAAAACATGATCATCGTGAGAGGAATAAAACAAAGTTGGAGAGCGAAACGTGCAAAGGAGAGAATAAACAGGAAATGTGTAAGCAAGAACACTGAACAATTGCTTATAATTGCCGTGCATACCGAGTGCGACATATAGCATCATCTTAGCAGTATCACTCTCTTTGGTTTCGTTTGCTGCAATCGTTCTTCTTTGTTTCTTTCTTTTCCTCATAATCACTGCAATCTGTAATAAGGTGTAATAACATCATCGATTTCATTATTGGATTAGAATGAGGAGTACCAACTCAAAAAGTGTTTCCAATCATTTTCCTTCCTTGTTGTCCAATTTTTATAAAATTTTGACCGTTCTAGAAAAGCTAGAGACCTGATTTTTGGTGGAGTGATAGGATTTCCGAAAGGTTAGGCCACTTTTGATAAAAAATCGATCTCTCCATTTTAGATAAACCTTTCTGGATATGCAAATTGGGCAATTTTTGACCTCTTTTTAATAAAGTGGGAACTAGGACACATATAAGGTTTTAAACTACATCACTGCCCAGTCAGCAAACGCTTAAGCCAGATTTTAATTCATTAGGCTCCATGCTGCTGCTCAGTGGTATTTTCCGAGGTCGCCAACATGGCTTCCCGGGCTCAAGTTCCTAGATGTGAAAGCATGAACTAAAATACTTCAATTTCTTTTGCCATTTTGTGAACGATGAAAGATACCACCACACTATCATCCACAGACACGTTCTTGTCTAAGTATAGTTTAGCACCGTTATGCGCCATTCAGAATTCAGAATTTTCATTTAGGCAAATTAATTGTCAACCGGCATTGCAACGACCCCATTGACTTCCAATGTTGTCAACAGCGTCTTGCCTGCCTTTCTTCGAAGATACTCACTGCGAAGTAAGTCAGACGTTTCAAGTGTTAATGTGCTCGTCTACCCATTGTATCTCACAAATACCGGTGAGCTATGTAGCAGAGAATAATAATAAAAGCCAGTGAGTGGTACAGCCGTTTCGTTCCGGTGGATGTCATTCTGTCTCTTCCGAAGTACTCACACGGTGCAGGTGATCGAAGTCATGTTCATATACTTACTTTAATGTTGACAGTACTCACAGCGAGCGCAGGAACAATGGCTCGGAGGGAATCGTGAACTATTTGGATTATCATACCCTGTATTCGGATACAGTCACTTCCGTAAAACGGTACTCCTGAAATGAAATCGATTTCCGCACTTTGCTCAACTCAAAGTATCTTTGTCCTGCAGCCTTTTCTGGAGCAAGAGAAGAACACATCCTGTTCGAAAAGGTGTAGGCAGGGCTTCCTAGTTTAACGAACCGTCGCTAAATATTTGATAGAGCCTGTCCCACACCGTGAATACAATTACAATGAAAGCCACGATTGAGCTTGCTAAGATGGCACGTTTCCTGAAAGCTTTTCAATTATAACGCTATATGTATTTCTCACCACGTAGTGCATATGTATTAAGCCAATATACCTCGTGCATATACGAGAAGCGGAAAATGGGTATCGAACAGCAATGTATCGTTCAATCGAAATTACCACCAGCATAAGATTTGACATCATCGGGAACGCATCACTTGCTTCGTAAAGTGCACCAGGAAAATCGTAGCTGACTACGGTAACATTAACAATAATAATAATTTCAGGACTTTTATTATAAAGAACACTGCAAGTAATAACAATGACTCCTTCACTTTATTTTTTTAGAATTTTTTTATATTAATGCTGTAAATTTTAGTTGCTCTCTCTCTCTCTCTCTCTGAGCTTTCGTGGCGTTATGAGAACCCGTGGGCGTACTATACGTTGTTACCTATTAACATGTTAGCATGCGTTGCAGCAGCATCAATCTTTGCATATTACACAAAGTTGCGGGATCGAGAGGAGGTCCCGCTCAACCACTCGTTGTTCGGTGGTCCATCAGGGTGACACCAGCGATGCTACTCGCAATTTATAATTGCGACTGATTGATTCAGTTGGTTTAAGTTTTGTAGTCTTGCGAGTGCGAACGCTTGGAATCCGCCTATGACATGGCGGACTCATTCACGACGGGAACAGGAGATGTATGATGTATATGTGACTGTTGGTGGAAAACAATCGGCTAAAAATGAACCACGCCGCGCTTATCCGGCGGTCGCTTTCGACTGCCGAAGGAGATCATTTGACCGAGATACATGAATTCCGTTGTGCAGCGTGTAGCGAAGAAGGTGCGGAGAATGCGTGAATGTTATTCAGCACCATGTATGTGAATTTTTCGTGTATGTCGTCTACCATGTATGAATTTGGGACGATCCCATAAATCACTTGCGCACAAATCATAACGTGAACCTTAAAATAAATAGTAACTGTATTTCAGTGCGAATCTTAATTTAGAGCCAAATATCAGAATTTGTGTCGATTGGTTGCTTACTGACAGAAGTATGGGCTTGTGCGCTTATGGGCTTGTCCCGTGAATTTCGGTCAATGATGAGACCGGTTCGAGACCGTTCGGTACCGTGGAGGCCTCCGTAGGCGAGTGGGCAATCAGCACGACTAGTAAGGCTCACGAAAATGCAACATGAACTGTTCCGACAGTAAAAACCAATTGCGCGTTCTCGCTTTTGATTTTTTTTTATATTATTGAAGCTATTGAAGCGGAATTTTTGAATTTCGCACTTATCGGACAATGTTTGGACGACTCGGCGACAAGCTCTTGCACTGTGCGTCGATATTAATTTTATTTCATATGTAAATTGTGATCACGTAAATACTGCACACAAATATTCTCTGGCATTTCATTTTTTTCTCCACGTCATAATGCTATTTATGATAGCTTTCTCTTTCTTGCTTCAAGAAATGCCTCATAAATAGCGACGGCCAAATAAAAAGAAATTGCTTACAGAATTCGCCTAAGAAGTACAGCAGCTCCAAATGAGTTATTGCTGCGCAAGCAACAGCATCGGAAAACGAAAGGACAGCCAGCAGAACATTAATTGATCTAAATGTTGAATAGGTGGACTGCACAATGCAACAAAAAACAACTCGCCTTTTCTCTCTATTTCCCTCTCATTCTGAACATCACTGCGAATTAGTGGAATTTCACCTCTTTCCTGACGATAGACGGCAAAAGATGTAAAAAGAAATTGAATTTCCGATCGTTCCAGTAGTTATGATGGCAATAGAAACAACGTAAATGAGGAATGCATATATGCTTCTTCCTGAGTGTTTTCATGAAAATGAATCAATTACCATGTGTTAGATATGCTGATGAAGTGGTTGTATCCGTTGCGGAAAAAAGTGGGTATAAGCATATTCAGGAATTCTAAGCGTGCTCATGCCCAATTCATGCTTCAAGAAATGCATCATACATAGTGATGCACATTAGTCAAGACAAGTAATAAGCAGTTTCTAATAATAAAAAAGCTGTTAATTGTATATTTTGTTCTTCATTACCTTCTACAACGTCGATTGCCGATTGATCGTATTCGACGACTTGACCTGAAGAATACATCTGAAGGATTTAGAATGCATATACAAAAAAATGTCAAATCGTTGGCATTGTCTAAGCCTTAAACCCGGTTAGTGTTATCCAATGAAAACGGTAATATATGAAAAGTCCAAATGACATGGTTCCATTTTTTTAACCATAAGCGGTGCAAATATGATATCTTCAAACAGTTTTCGGTTTTCGAAACGCTGCTGTCTTGGCTATAGCGCTTGAGAGAATCAATCGTTTGATCTCATTTTCGTCTGTTACGTCCATCGCTCTAATAAAACATTCCGCTTATACAGAAATTGAATCTTAAACAGATGTTCGTTGTGCAGCAATGCTAATTCTATGCATAAATGTGAATTTCTCTAAAAGTTGTTCACTTTCTAATAAATAAAAAACGAGTACTTGTTTCCTGCGCTATCTTACCAAACATGTAGATGAACTCCGGATATCCGACAGAGTAATCTAAAGCATTTAAAATGAATAAACAAAAAAGTGCTTTATATTTTCTCTCTGCATTCCTTACGTCTAGATATGTTGATTTACCATGAGCAATAGTAAGCCCAATACGCCTTACACTCACAACATCTTAAGGCAGATTTAAATCGAGTTAAAATTTGCATGAGATTTTTGTAATTTGCATAACAACAAATGCGGTAAATTACTTTAATAGTCTTTCACTTCCAAATAAATGAATGATTTTAATCGTAAGCTTTACAAGGAAACGAGCTGTATTCAGTTCACCTTCTGAAGTTATTGGCGAAGCTTCATCTATTTCTTGGGAGTGATTGAATGTTCCTGCCATGAAAACTGAAATTGGTGGGCACGGAAAGCAGTGGCAAACATAAACAATAAACTTTTCTCAATTGGGAAATTGCGTTTTCACCAATGAATGAAAATGTTTTTTTAATATTTAAAAGTAACCATGGAAAGAAAATAATAAGATGCAAATCTTACGACAACTGTGGTGAGAACTCAGCTTTAGATGTCCCTTCTAAAACTCCTACCGTCGTAGCATCTTGAGATATCAGCAGTGAATTTATTTCTGCTCTATCATCTTCCTGCCTTAAGGAACTGGTTGCCGTGTTTGAAGACAATTATTCTTTGTTTTTGCGCTTGGAACGTTGATTAATTCTGTTGTCGTTGCTCAATGAATGAATAAATCTACCAGTTGAAGGAATGGTTGAAATATTCCTCAGTAGTTCCACACGGTTGCTCATTCGTCGAAATGTGTTTCTGCCTTAGACGGTTCGCAAGACTCAGCAGCTCCTCTTCACTAGCTGGCAGAAAAGGAAATCGCTTGCGAATGCTCATCAGCAGGTGAGATCGCATTCAACGTGCTGATACTCATGAATGCATGTATTTTGACTTCTTTTCGAAATAATTTACGTTGAGATCAACGTTTTTATACTCGTAGTGCATACTGCTCTTAGATGGAACATGCCTTTAGCCAATCACGTTTGGACCACAAAATGGCATGACGCAGGACGATATGTGCGACAATCGAAGCAGACGCTCTGGCCTTCGCCAACTCACCAGTTTCGCATCTATGTCTTTGGTGCTGGGATTAGAATCATTGCCGATCATTTACCCTTGACACCTCTCATGAAGCTCGTTGAGCTTGGTGGCCGTCTGATCAATCATCTATCAGCTTTCACTTCAAGGACACGATATTACGATCGTGTTTAAACCTGTTTAGAAAAGTTGAAAAAAACCCGTGTCAAAGCTTACTACCTGATGAGCGATCCGGAGATTGCCGGGGCTCTAGATCAGAAGTGCCCACCTTTTCGCCAGACCGAGAAACACATCTTGCGAAGAAAATGGCTATCCACTTCAACACTCAGCCACATTTCGGCTGCTGGTGCGGAAAGATACTTTCAACGAAGAAGTGAGAAACATGGTCAATACATGCAGAACGGGCAGCATACGTAAGACAAATGACATCCAATTGACCACTCGGACAACTGGAAAAATCTACATGTACCTTTCAACGTGTCCGCGCACAGATAGTCGGACCGCTCTCTCTCTCTAACACATAATGGAAACAGATACCTCTTGGCTGTGGTACATAACCATCAACAAAGCTGGAGTGCAAAGTTTCGAATGCTGCTACGAACATAGATTAAGGAGTTCCAGAAGTGCTTTTTACATACCAAACCAGGTACTTTTTTGGCAGAAAACCTTAGTGTGGAAATGGAGATGTCACTCAGCAATATCAAACAAATTAAGAGGGTAGAATGAATTTTTAAACGGAGAGAGAAAACGTGAATCTTCTGAGGCAAAACTACCATTTCCTTGAATAGAGTTGCCCCCTCACAGAAGTTGCGGGTTTCGTATTTATACTGGCAGTTCTGCTAACACAAAACAACGGTTCCCGGCCTCCTTTAAATATGTATTATAACCTCTTACATGTACACCAGATCCATTAGATTATTGAGTGTTATTATCATTCGTATACTAGAAGAAACATTCTGTACTTCTTGACGTGTCATGTCATGCTTGTAGGAAAACGTCGGAGCAGAAAATTGAATAATGTGTACTATGAAGAATATATCGTATTATTGCAGAAACAATATGCAATGATTTAAGCGTTTATATCATTAAGTGCGGCGCGTCTCCAACTCACTAAATGAAATGTTCGGTGGAATCGCGATCCACCATTTTCCTCGGTGGTTCAACCAAACTCCACCGAGCTGCCACCAACCACCACGGTGGAGGCCATTATAAAAGTGAACCACCATTCTCCACGGTGTGATAACCGTGGGGAAAGGCAGTTTATCGCGGCTCCACCGAACATTTTGTTTTGTGAGAAGGTTGCATGTAGTCAATCCTTTCGTGGCTTAAGCGAAACGTTCAGTTGAGCTTACGAGACGCCTCTTTTTTGGTGCATAGTGGATTAAAAGACACACCAGTAGGCATTGGAATACACGCACTACTGCCCACCAAGCGGGGAAGGATAAAGTGTTGAACTGACACAGATATATAGTAATAGAAAAAGCACCAATTATGCATATAGAACTATGTTTTGCATTACAAAGTCTGAATACTCGACAGCAATGTGCGCAAGAAATACATTTCACGATTTCTTAAAATATGGTGGAATTACATTATCAGGCGTCATTCAGTAGCGGCAGCATTTTTTTTGTTTGGTTGACACTGGAACACCGCTTGCGAGTGAGCGAACGTCGTGTTTTTTTGTGGTAGAAATTTGAGCTTTCTCTCCTGCTTTTGTGAATTGTAATACTAAGTGTTGTGCGTAAGATGCAATATAATCTTGCGAATGTCATTTTGCGGTTATTATCATATGTATGTTTAGCAACACAAAGGGAATAGTTCAATCGAAAAAAAGTTTATTGTTTATGCGTGCCTTTTTGTCCAAGCCCACTAATGTCAGTGTTAATGGAATATGCATTCAATGACTCCGTGCAATAACGTCAACCTACAATGACAATTTCATCTGGTATTTATGAGCTGAATAATGTAGCTTTCTTTATTATTGTTACAATTTGCACTCTTTAATCATTAGTGAGTATTTAAATAACGTTTCGAAGAAAATCACATTTCTCTTCCGCTTGTATTACCACAGCAACGTAGACAATATCTGTGTCCGACATTTATTATGAATTCGAAGATCAAGCACAAATTTTCTTATTCATTTCCACGAAACGCTTCAGGAACTAGGTTTGTTCCCATTTATGTATATGTCATTGGTATCTTTACAATTACCATTGGAACTCTTGGAACAATTGGAAACTTAATTTCGTTTTATACCTTTGTGCGTCTATCGTCGTTAAACAGGTACTTTATTTCAATTCATGCTGGGCCAAAGTACAGTTGCAGAACAATTTGGCCTCAAAATACTAAACAGCATGTTAAACATCTTAGATCAATCAATCTTTTGCTGGCCATCCTTTCGTTTTCGGATGCTGTTGTTTGTGTAGCGATTACTAATCGCGAAATATTATACTTCATTTACGATTATGGTGAGAACGCATTTTCCATGTGGATTCTAATGGAAGTCAATAATTGTTATTTAGTTGTAAGCAAATAACGTTGTATGATCAAGCCGTGTTGTTGTGAGCGCATAGCAATTCAAAACGGATAACCTAGCCTTGTAATGAGTGTCTTATCAATAATGCATGAAAATATGCAAATAATTCTAGGCTGTTCAATACATTATGTGTTAATTGATTTCACTCCCGTCATTTATATCGTTGATGTTTTGGCTGACGAGTGTAGCGAACAAGTGTTTATATTTAAGTGTTATTCGTCTTTACATATGCATATGAGGAAGATAAAAACAGACCAGCAAGTGGAGAAAAATAAAGATGTAGAATAGGCTTGCATTGCAAAAGGTACATACACAAATTGCCACGAAAGATCAGTTCCTATAAAAAGTTGCCTATTGTTGATATTGCAAGTTGTTTGCAATTTCATTTCGTTAGTGTCAAAATGTGATTAATACGATACTACTTACCTTAGCATCGTACTAATCACATCAGCCTGCTGCCCGGATCTCTCGGTTATCTCCCCGCAGGCTATGTAGTCCTGAATCATGAGGACTTGACTTGACTCGACTTATTTACCTTAGCAGACTACAAATTTCCTTTCGTGCTCGACACATTAGCAATGGCTTTCCCGATGATCTCCAACTTGATGTTGGTGGTGATTTCCATTGAACGATATATTGCTGTTCTATTCCCGTTTTCGGCTTCTCGATTATGCACAAGGTATTGACTTTTGTTACTTTTCTCCTCGGTTTACGTACCGCATATTGAGTACAATGGTGGGCCAACATAAAATTGAAACAAAAAAACTTTCAGGAAACGTGCGATCTTAGCAAGCTTTTTCGTGGCCTTCGTTGTAATGTTGTTTGTGGTGTGGCACTGGATGTATGACATAATCGATGGTTCGTTACATGGTCACTCATGTCAGTACTTTGTGCACCAAAATACTTTGTTCCTTTCTGTGAAAAAAAGTTTCAAAAAAACGTGAAGCTAACATCTTGGGTATTTGGCGGAGGTGGCGGCAGCCAAGCACATAGTACAACGTCCGCCACAGTTTAAGGGTCAAGAAAAATGTGTATATTTCATTCCAGAACAATTAGTTCGCTGGGGTGGCAAAGGCAAAACGCATGCTAGACTAAACGACATCATGTTCTTTTCTCTCCAGTCCGTCTTCCCTGCAATCGCTTTGTGTGTCATTAATGGCAAAGTAAGCAAATTGTTAAGTTTACAAGCTAATTAATTGCATGTTGGTACTATGGAATATATGTAGTAACCGCGTTTTGATATAGGAGCTAAAACCCGTAAGTAAAAATACAACTTTCAGGACGGCACTACGCTGTTTGAGAACACGACATTTCAGAACCCGACGTAATAGAACGTCGGGTTCTGAAATTTCGTGTTATTCAACATCGTAGCGCCTTCAAGGCAGTTGCTTTCATGTACTTAACTTAATAGCGATTCTGTGTCATTCAAAAGCAATGCACGTATGGGTCTGACTAAACGTGGCTGACTGGTGGAGGCTTTAAAGGGAATATGAAATGGAAATGTAAGGGAACCCTACAGTAACCCGAGTCGGCCAGTTTAAATAGCTCGTGGTCTAGTAACTATGAACGTCTGTGCTCAGTTTGGAATACGGTATTGCGCGCCAATTTTTGCTGGCAGAGAAATGTGTAGGCGGCACTGTTTTGCTTTC
>JACMIJ010000963.1:0-14430 GCA_014805365.1 Koerneria luziae
TTTTTTGGGTTTTTTGGGTCAACCCAAACAAAAAATTCCAAACAAAAAATTTTTTGGTCGGACCCCAAAAAAACAAAAAATCCCAAAAAACAAAAAAGTCCCAGCCCTGATCGGGAAGTCGTCATGTTCTTCTGTTTCGGTAACGGTGACCAGGTGACCCTCTTATTGTTAGTAAAAGTCAAAAAAACGGGCTGCCTATGCATAAATTTCGCGTGTTTACTTGCTTGTGCTATGAAGTGAGTCTCATTGTTAGCAAACCGAAAACGGGGTACCTCAGTGCCTTCAATAACGCGGTCGTCGATGCATGTTTTGGGCGCCGCCCAATATAAGCACCGCCTAAATAAGAACTCTCGGACAAAGGATAATCAAATTAGCGAGCATTGTTGTAGGGTTCTTATCCAGGCGGTTCTTACAATTAAGTTGGGCATCGCCATGTTTTGATTTGTCAGTATACAACAAACATTTGGTACAATCGTTCACACGCGGTGACATTAATGGCAATCTTATGACCAAAAGCATGTGAACATGGCTTCGGCAGACCATATGACCAGCTCACAATCAGTTTCAAATCACCAAAAAGCTTCTTTAGACTTATAATGCTTTTAGTTTTGCCCTGACCACCAGGCTTACATCAACAACAACGTTATTGATAACCCCTTAGGCACCCTGTTTTGGAATACCTTAATATTGGAAACACCTCGTTTTTGAACCTAATTTTTTGTTAGGCACCATACTAGCGTCTTACGTTTGAGGGTAATCGTGCTTTTAAAATATAGACATCTTGAACTTCAATGTATGACTGCTGCATAACTACAAGGTTCCCCGACATTGGTTCACGATATTCCAGAAATTCCGACCACTAATTGTCAGATCCAAAAATAAGCTATCACATGTTGCGAACTTCTGGGGAAGATTATGTATGTAGGAAAGCTCGCATTTTGCAATATGTTTTTTTTCTGAATTAGGGATTTCAGATGGGATTAAAGTGCGACAGCTTTCTTTTCTCTAATTGTCAGATTGTTTTCGAGGAAGTGTGCCTGTTTTGTTCACAACAATAGTGCGATCAAAAGTAGTTGCTAGTTGTTATTGTGTGTATTCGATTCATACTTCATACATTGACGTATCACGTTTCCATGTTAAACAGGGTGACCATCTAGTGCAAGACATTCATAAACGGGGTGCTTCCAATATCAGGGTATACCAATATAGAGTGCCTCTAACGTTAATGACTCATTCGATTGTCCGATAAGTGAGAAATGCAAAATTGTTGTGTGTAGTCATTTGTTCGTAATGAAATGTTCAATCGCGTACTCACAAAATGTTGTTGACTATGAGCGAGAACATGTTGTTGCTATCGGAACAGTTTACTTTGCGTTTTCGTGAGCCTAATATCCATAACGTTGTTGTCAATGTATGCTTAGTGACATTCTTCTTTCTGCTAACCGTGTAACAAACTGTTCCGAGGCACCTCGTTTTAGGATATCTTAACATTGGAAGCTACCGTTTGTGAACCTAAATTTTTAATAGGCACCCCGTTTCTGGTGTCTTACATCAGAGGGTCACCCCGTTTTCGAAATATAGAAACAACACACGTCGATGTATGTGCATGATTATCTCAAGAATAGGCTAAACCCTGTTGTTGGGTTCTGTCGAACTCGTACACATTTAGTCAGAAATAGCAGTTCTGAAGCTATAATTTCGCTTTTTGAGGTACTCGTAATTGGTTTTTGCACTGTGGCGGAAACTACAATTATGTATCTGTGTCTGGAGCAAATGGAGCTTATTTGTGTGTTATACATTTGCTCACTTTTTATGCTGTCGTTCATTCCTACTATAGAGACGTGACTTTGGCTTCGACCGCCTCAGGGATTCGTCTATTAATCCCGACACCAGAGAGGCGAGCTATTATCTCCTGCCCTTTCTCCCCCTGTCGTCATTTCGGTTCTGGCCTTCTTTCTTTCTCTCTCTCTCTCATTAGGGTGCTTTTACGAGAGGTGCCTACTTTTTGCCTCGGAAGTGCACAGTTATGGCATTTTTCTCCAGTGTGCCTGTCGTGCTTGTTCTTATTCTTGTAATCTTGTGCATCGAAGCCTGTGGTAGATATAAGAGGGATGAGAAAAAGATGTTTCTTTGAAAACTTTGGGCATGTCTGCTCCACACTCTGATGATCAGGGGAATTTTGCTCTGACCATGAGAGAGTGTGGGGCGGACAATGTCTGAACAGAAAAAAACCATTTGCCAGCTGCACGAAAAGGTTTTTTGCCTGTTTTCGGAGGACGGACATTTTACTCCCCGAGCTCTTGTACTTGTCGTAGCCGTTCTTGTCACGTTACGCGAACAGTATGATGTTGCTACGAGTATGATGTGAATACGAAACGCACTGTTAGTGAAACTATTGTATCGACCTTAGAGAGCACTCGTTTCCCGCATGGCCTACTCACTGGACACGCTGACGTACATCTACGCCGCGACGCTGGCCGTCGGCGGCTTGATCGGCTACGCGGCCGCCGGCTCCCAGAAGAGTCTTGGCGCCGGACTGGTGTCTGGTGCCGTCGTCGCGGCGCTCGTCACGCTCCGCCCACAGTATCACACGCTCATTCTCTCCGTGGTCTCCACCGGCCTCGGCTACTTCTTCTACGAGCGCTACAATCACACCGGCAAGATTATGCCCGCCGTTCCGATGTTTGTCGCCAGCTTTGCAATGGCGGCCGCGCACGCTGTGCGTCTAGTATGGTAGACGCGCGTGCGTACGTGCTCACAAGCTACATTACTACCAATCAATCGATGTTCTCTTATTGCCTTTTGCTTGCATTTTCGTACAAGTAGTTATATTTAGATAGATTAGGTTTGTTTTTTGCTGGTGGTTTTAGTGGTCTCTCCTAGTTGATCTGTTCGTTGCCAGTAACAAAAGTATTGTGCCTACCTCTTCTCACTTAGATTCCGTGCTTGTACGTGTTTATTCTCAGCGTGTTATTTTTATTAATTTGCTAATTTTGTATACAACGAATTTATGATAAAGTTGGTTTTTAGACGGATGTCTCAAACGTTACCAATCAGCGCCGCGAGTAAGAAACGATTGGATGAGAAGAATAGCAAGTTACTTAGGTTTGTTTATTTTTCAATTTACTATATTTTATTATTATAGAAGCAGGTTTTTTTTAAATGTTGTAATGATTAGTTTTGAAGGAAAAAAACGTTTTAGCAAACGTCAGAGTTTAGTAAACTTAAACGCCTCGTTTTGGAGAACTTGTATAGAAGATGAAATTCTGTTAGCTACTGTACCTCATTTGCATATGAACATGTATGAATACAAAGAGATTTTTAAGAGTAAAGAAACGAATATGCAAATTATGATGCGGTGGTCTATAGAGACAACTTCCACACGTATTGTAAGTGTTCTCTGATCTGCTTCGGTAGTATGCCCCGGTGTTTCCACTGGAAACGTTCCAGTGAGGTTTCCATTGACCTATTACGCTAAGAAATAAGTTACTATAAAAGGTCGCTGGACAGCTCACTGGAAGCGAGGGGGGTGGGTTACTACCACAGCTGATGGTTGAAATGGATGTTACGCTTGTTTTTTTGAGATGGCATTTGTGTCCTCTCAAAGGGGACATCATTTTCGGGCAGCATAAGCGGAGATTGATGTTGGTTGGAGCGGAGTTGTTGTTGTCACAGCGTATGGAAGTTGTCTATGTGAACCGGCGATTTCAAATTTGCACATGTCTTTGTTCACTCTCTTAATCTGTCACTAAATAAAATATTCGATGGATCCGCAATCCACCCTTTTTGAATCAGTTCTTCGAAGTTACTACGGTGGAAGCCATTCTAAAAACATGCCACTATTCTCCATTGTCGGATCACGTGGGGTATAAGTGGTTTATTGCTTCTCCATCAAACATTTCCTTTTTGTGAACTCTTTATGTTCGTATGCAAATGAATTACACTACATAGAACGGTTGAATTGTTGCAGGGAATTGGCAGCTCTGCCGGGTAATCGAAACTGTGCCGAGTGTGGACAGCGCGGACCAACCTATGTCGACATCACCGTCTGCAGCTTCATCTGCTCCGCCTGTTCCGGCATTTTGTAAGACTTTTTTGTCCACTTTCAAATCTTAAAACTTACTTTTCGTAGGCTTTGGCGTGTTATAGGGTGTAGTTTGTTGCTCACCGCTTCTGTTTAGCTGTGTGATGAGAGTGTGGAGTTTGGTGGAGGGGGATTTTGCCACTGATTGCAATGAAGTTTCAACGTTTACTGAAAACAGTTGGAGTTTCTGTAGTAACAGTCGACGAAACATTTTTTTCTTTGCAAACACGCGACCGTATGTTTTACTTGTTTATTATTTGCAGGCGTGGTCTGAATCCACCACATCGAATAAAGTCGATCTCGATGGCTACTTTCACTTCTGAGGAGATCGAGAAGTTACGGGAAGGTTTGTTCTTGGGTTTTTGGCCATTTTTTAAATATATTTTTTGTAAACTTTAATGCAGCGACGAATTAACTTCTTTTTTCTTGTGTCCGCAGATGATTTTGAATGAAATGACCTGTGTAAATGACTATTGCTATGGTTATGTGCATAGACAAAAAGAGGTTTTTCACAGTATCCCCCTTCCTAATCTCCCCGCTGAGCTCTCCTTTCCGAACACGTATCTCCACTTCCACGGAGCAGCCTCCATACATCGACAATAGCGTTATAGTTAACGCGGGGGCACCCCGTTTTGAAATACCTTAACATTAGAAGCACCCCGTTTTCAGCCGTCTTTTACTAGGGGGTCTCCCCGTTTTCTAAATTTACTAAGGTGACACGTCGATGTATGGCTGCCTCCCACTGTTGCCTTCTGCTTTTGAGCAACAAAATGATGTTTTACTCTCATATGTATTGTGTTTTACATTGTTAGTGCCATTACCGGTTTTTCACAAACGCAAATACTTTTTTGCTCCTAGTTTGGAACAGTCAGTTCCAATGGAAGCATAGTTCTGTCCGGGGCCCTTTATTTTCTAGGATTGTATGATTTCTCTTTTGGCTATAAGTAAAGGTTAGCAAAGAATCGTATGACGCACGCTAATTTTTCACGTGAATCCGTTCAATTTCCAAATTGTAGCGTATGCCTTTTGTGATGTAAGAAGTTGTGTCGCATTTCCTATTGCAGCAGTGAACTCCTCTGTTTTCAGTGAGCGTTATAGAATAGAATAGAATATGTTTATCGCCACGGTTACTGGTAATAGGGCAGTAACACTTATAGGAGACAGTTTCGATGTGGGATTCCTGAACGATACCTGAATGATATGAATGATAAAAATAATTGTGTTACATGAGATATCTGTGAGAAAAAGTTTGGGCTTTCCAGTATCATTTTACACTGAGCTACTGTAAAAGGTCACTGGAAAACTCACTGGAAACAGATGGGTAACACTACCCAGGTTGCTATAGCCTGCGACAAGGAAGAAATGTTTTAAAAATTATTTTTAAGGCATAATTTGTAGTCTTACAATTAGAGCATGTGGAGCTTCTTAGATTATTACGGACGAAGATGTTGTTTTTGTTGACGCGCTTTTTGTTTGGCGTACCAGGTGTGCTGGTTGGGCTGCGGTGAATTTCCTGTACAAGCGGCCGCTTGGAAGGCCGGAAAAGGAGAACAGGCGGCAAGTCGGGGGGCAATTATGCTAATAACCCCTGGCAATTGTCTGATTATGACGGCTGAAATAATCTAGAAGAGGGGGAAGAGCGTTCCCGAATTTCCGAAACCTGGTAACCCACTATCATAAGGCTGTAGAAACGGAGTGCCTAGAGTATACATTAGCTATCAAACGAGGTCATAGAGTAAAAAGGTGGTACTTTCCGTGGTCCACCCCCTAAGGTTTCAGTGGCAAGACGGTTCTCCCCCTACCTAAAATCTCTTGGCTAATAGTGATCCTATGTAGAAGGCCCGAAAATGTTGGAAACCCCTCACGAAATTCAGTCCGTAGGTACACTCCCTGCAATTTTTTACTACTTATCCGCCCTACCTTTTTATTCTATGAACGAGGTGCTTCCCATGTTAGGGTAACCCAATATCAAGAACGTAGTTGCATATGCATGGAACTGCCGAATAAGTAACTGAAAGGGAGATAATAGGGCTCAAAGAATTGAGCTCGGTGCTCATAACTGGGCTCAAATAGAGAAGGACAACGGATGGATACCACATGAGGGTCATTAGATGAAATAAGCATGATTGTCCCGCATACTGGGAATGAGGAGATGAACAGAAAAAATGCATATGCTCTTAAAAAAGACAACCGAGCGGCGAATTGAACGTATTTTGTTCAGTAAGGAAGTGAAGAGGAAATATTTCCCGTTTTGACAACAAATACTGGTAAATTGGTGGTAAATTTGACAGTTTTTGGTTTCCCCATAATTTTGCGGACCTAGTGACGCGCATGCCGGTCAATTCGGCGAAACGGCCATCATTTTTAGACCCTTAAAGTTTTGCCGAAATTACTCGAAATTATTGTTGCCAAATTACGTTTCTATATTTCGAAGCAGGACCCCCTAGTGCAATGCACCTATTGAAACTTTTGATTTATAAACTGAGCGCTTCCTATGGTGAGGTATTCCACAACAGGGTGCCCGGCGTTATCAAAAACGTTGTTGCTGATGTATGCGCATATATGTTTTTGTAGCTGGATATGTCGCTCAGTTATTGTACTATTGGCTTATCTGACTCCGTTTCATACAAATATCCGACTGTCGATTTATAATGGTATCTTATTCTTAGGTTTCTCTCCAATTACCCATATTTGCCAAACTATTCAACTTTTTCACAAACCTATGTCATTTCACAAGCTTCTGAACCTGCACTAACTTGTGAAAAACTTGAATACGCTCATAAAATTGAATATATAGTGACAGTCGGATATTTGTACAGAACGGAGTCAGATATTCCAATAGTAGTATTGAACGGATAGGTTTTTGTTCTACCATATGCCGTCCGGTTGCTATGAGATTATCACTTTTTCTTTCTTTAGGTGGCAACGAGGTCTGCAATCGGCAGTGGATGGGAATGTTCACGGAAGGATCGGACAAGCAGAACTTCACCACCAAGGAGGAACGAGAACGGTTCATCCGAAGGGTTGGTTATTCTCTTTTTGTATTACTGATGTGGTTTTAATGGACGATAGCCATTTCCCACAATTCCCACATCCCGCATCACCAGTTCCAGCAATTCATAAATTCATATATTGTGAGGATTGCGGGAACTGGTGTTGCGGAAAATGACTATTGCGGGAAGTGGAAATTGCGGGAAACGTGGCTTCCCCCTGCTTTAATTGATTACTAGGTCAAAATTCATGTAATGTTCTCATGACAGGTCATTCGTTGTAAGTGCTGTCACATAGTAACATGTCATAAGTGCTACACGCGCGTCAGGTGTTGTATTCTTTTCCGTCATTGAAGAAAGACATAATAATAATGTTGTCCTCTGCTTGTTAGCGTTAATTTTCACCCCAAGAAGTACTAATTCTAAGTATAAATTGTGTTGGTATTCTCTTTGATTACAACTGTGCAGCTATAGATGATACAGGAATAGTCATTTTTCGATGAGCAGTCCCGTTTTTTTCAAACTTCATAAAACGCCAGATTGATTGGTATCTGTAGGACATTAGGGCCTACCGAAGCGAAGTATCAGCCACAGCCAGGGTAAGCTGTGGTACTATTAGAAATGAGTTTACTCCTTTGTAAGGCTTTTTCTTGTCGAGGTTTGGGGTTCTTTGTTCACTTTTGACTTGTAGCTGCCAGTTGTACTTCTCTCTGGGGAATTACTCATGGTGTGAGCTGGTAATTCAATAGTGTGTATGTGTGTTTGAAGGGAGTTCTGCTGGTGGTGTATGGGGTGGGATATCTGGGAAGGGTGGATGAGGACAGGGGGGGGGGGGGATTGGGCATAAAGTGACTCCCAAGAGAGCATTGTTTAGTAGATATATGGAGAGACACAACGTCTTTGATGGATGCAAGTGTACTATTGGAATACCTGATTCCGTTTTGTATAAATGGCCACAACCGCGAAATAGTTAAATCTTATTCTTAGGGGTTTTCTCTGCTACATATATTGGCTAGCGTATTCTGTTATGATCTGAGATTTGAATAAATTTGCCATATTGAACTGCATAACGACAGTCGAACATGTGTACAGAGTATGCCTACAGTAAGCTTACCATTGCGAATTGTGGACCCGGGAAGCATGTTGTTTGGCGTAGGGAATGGCCCATTCAGAATGGCTCAAGTGAGCTCAACGTACTTTCGTGGATTGTTCGAAACTATTATAACTGTTTGCTAAAAGTTTTAGAAGGCTTTGTTGGATAATTTAACCAAAAATATGCATGTGGAAACTTGATGAAATTTTTTAGAAATATGAAAAGAAGGAGTGGTTCGTCTCCGCAGCCGAAGTAGAGGAACAACGACGGTTGCTCGAAAAGGCGCATCAGACACGTGTAGCTCCGCCCACTTCACTCGGTACCACGCCCCAGAATCACACACAAGTAAGCATGCGATAAGTATAATATGACAGTTGCGTTGTTTATCGTCAACAAGCCACGATGTTTGTGCTTCACTATGCACATAACGTTAGCTATCAAACCGGCGAAGAACGATGCTGTTTGAATTCATATGCCGATTTTACGGTTGTTTTTGTTTATCTTTTTTTTTAAAGATTGTTAGAACCGGACAAGTTTTTGCAGGTTGATTTCCTGTCGACGGATCCGTTCTCTCCGACGTCAACTTCTGCCCCTCCACCGTCGATCTCACTGGATTCGGTCTTTGCTCCACCAAAGAGTCAGGTTGGAGTTGATTGACAAACGAAACGATTTTTTTATGTTTGATATAATTCTTTACCATTTTGTTAGTTGTTGCAATTGTACTAACTGTAAGAATGAATTTGTAAACTTCCGTGAAGGATTTACAATACGCGCTTTCAATGTTGCTTATTTCTCCTCTTTTAACTATGTTCTATTGTATTTAAATTTGCCAACAGCTGTGGTACTAACAGCGATGGAGAATATAGCGGCACCCATACATGCATGCAATCGACAAGTCACGTTTCTATGATATAGCAAATGGGGCGACGCTCTAGTGAAAGACGCCAAAACTTGGTTCCTATTCTAAACGTAACTTCAGAAATGGGGTGTTTCTAACGTTGAGGTGTCCCAAAACAGTATTAATTAGGTTGTTGTCGATGTCTATAACGTCACCATTTCAGCCGATTCCAACGGGTACTTTGTTCGATGTCGAACCACAGCCGTTCTCACCTCCTGGATTTATCGCCCCGCCTCCTCCGCTAAACACAGGGCAAACCGCGTTTTCCACGAATAGGTTGGTCTTCTGTTGGTTTTTGGATATAAGACAGATGGAATTAAAATGTTTTGAACTTTATGTTCTACTCTCTCGCCGACTAGAGAACTATCTATCAGAACATTGTGTAAGTCCACTATTCTTATGTCGTTATTGTTGTTAGACATGCATCGGAGGTCGGTTTGCAATCAAAGGTTAATAATGTTGTTGTTACAGTTTTCCGACGGGTGGCAGTACAACATCGACCGGTTCTTCGCAGCAAAGCGTCGACTTCTTTGCTGCTGCATTCAACGCGCATACGCCGACACCGTTCACACAGGTATGGTTTCGAGTTTTTTTAAAATTTGATTTTTAAAGAAAGAAAAAAACAAAAATCACAAATGGTGTAGTTTTGTCCTAATCGTTCCTCGGCGTCGTTTCTCCATGCCAGGAACACTTTGGGAACTTATAAAACCAAATGCGCAACCCGACACCTTCGTGGTTGGAGCACTACCACATTGTCCAACCCAGGATGGGTGGCGCCCTTATGAGGAGGCACGTCACCGTTGTCGAAGTTTTCAATATCATACCGGTTCCTTTGACTTGTGCGATACCGCAACGTTTGCAGCAACAGGGGTTCAATGTGGGACTGTTGGTACATCTGCTTGGACCAGGCATTGGCCGGTTGCTCGCCAGATCCTGGCTGCGGATTGAACATCATATTTCCGTGCCAGCTGCGGTAGTAAGCTCTTCTGTTTCCTGTGAACTTTCCAGTGATCTCTTACACCGAATCACTGTAATAGGTCACTGGAAACAGAAGAGTTTAATACGGCTGCAGATGTGTGCTTTTGTTGACTAGAACTGTCTCCTTATAGGCGTCGTTGTCTGGTGCTTTGTCGGCGTTCGCTGATTTCGACACGAAGTTTGGCGATGCGGCACCGATCAAAGGATCGTCGACCATGGCTACATTTGGCACACAGCCAAGTGGTATGTAACACTTTGTCATAGTACTTTTTTCTAAAAAAAACACAAGTTGATATTTTTATGTCACTAAGCAACTGTGCGACATTAATTGTAATATTTGTGCACCTTTTTTTGATGTTGAATAGCAATATCAGAAGTTGTGCGTATATGATGCTTTCTTTTACTGTACTAGCCACAAACAAACAACGGAAGATTTCCGTTTTGTTTTGAAATTCGCGGACCACTATGAATACATAAATGTTTATCTATATGTGATGTGAGTATACGAACGTTCACAATTTTTGTTGATTGAAAACTAAGTGTGCATTCAAGTCCTATGAAGACGGGAAGCACCGACCCTGCGAATGCGAGAATGGTGTAATAAAGAAGAAGAAGAACAAAACTAAATGTGCATTATTTGTTTTGTTCAGCCGCAACAACTACAACTCTGCCGAAATCGTCGACGACAAACGCGGCCTTTGGCGGTGATCCGTTCGCGTCCTTCGGCAACTTCTCGCCGATTCCGCAGACGCCGGCGCCATCGATGACGTCACAGCCGAATACCGCCCGACCGGCCTCCGTTGCACAGGAGGTGAGCCGGATCAATGACGGTCTTCCGGAGAATCGGAAGCTTTTCCCGTTTGAGAATTCGTAGCGAACTATTTTTTCGTTCTTGTTTCCTGTACAAAAAGACAGCATGTTTGCAGAGAAAGCATATACATTAGAAGATCTGGCTGCGTCCTGTACAAACACCCGATTGTATTATATATATACATTTCTCAATACCTTGTGATTATGTTCGATTACCTAATGTGGGAGCGTAGAATATTTCTAGCTTTCATATCAGCACTTTTTGTTCCTTATATCGTATAATCATTGCTGGCTATTTACAATTACTATATATTTCTAATATAACTTTACATTGCAGGTTTTATCCGTTTCGTCAACGCCGGCGCCGCCCGAGAAGCCGCCGATGGATCCGACGTCGGACGCGGACAAGTACTCGGCGCTCGCCGAACTCGATCAACTCTTCAACAGTTCGCACATTTCCGATGGACAGACGAGCAGCAGCAGCAAGCCGACATGGGTGTCCACAGGTGTGTCATCTATCCACTTACATCGACAACTACGTCATTGATAACGCAGAGGCACCCCGTTTTGAGATACCTTGTCATTGCAAGCACCCCGTTATGACACCTAGATTTGCAATACGGAACCCCGTTTCTGGCGTCTTACATTAGTGTGTTACCCCGTTTTCGAAATATAGTAACATTACATGTCGATGTATGGTCATCCATACAGTTATGTTTCATCCGAATCAAAGCCTCACAGTCTGGTAGTTTCGAGGGTACCGGTTGCTCATTTATTGCAAGTCCGAAGCCTACTTTTTCGCCAGAACGATTGCTGACCACTGAGGAATAACGCCTTGGTTGGGCAAGTACTTATTTGCATACAACTTTCTTAATAGTAACTTTCAATTGAGAGCCCAGGGATCTGCATATTGCTAACTGATATCGACCATGGGTTTATGCAACCTCAAGCGTGATGTTTGTTTATTTCTGTGATGTGGTTGACGTGTAGACTACGGTGGTAGTGGTGGAACAAAGGATTAGTTGTTGCTCAATATGCACCTCGACGAACAGCACAACATGCGTGGTGATGGTTAGTAGGCTTACGAAAATGTAGCTGTTCCGATAGCAACAAACAATTGCATGTTCTTGTTCTTACAATTAGTGAATCTTTTTTGACTACGCAAGTGCACGTTCGTTACGAACAATTGTCTAAGCGCAGAAATTCTGAATATCTCCTTTATCGGGGACAATTTCGTGAGCTCTACGTCTACTTTTTAGCGTGAACCACCGCAGTATGTTCCCACTCACCCCCTAATCCCTCCACGATTTACATACACTCTCCCTCATCTCCGATCGTTTTTCCACTCACCGCCTGCTCCCTCTCCTCTCTCTCTTATTCCAGGTTTCTCGGCGCCCGCGCCCGCGACCACCTCAGCATTCGCCTCAACGCCGACTCCGCCACCACCGCCCTCGATCGCGACCGCAACGCTTGCGCCCGTCTCGTTCGGTCAGATGCAGAACGGTGTGTCGAAGAGCAGCACGATGGGCGGCATCGCCAGTCACAACTACCCGATGATGCAGCAACCGCAACAACCGATGCACGCATACTCACAAAGTGAGCGATCCGGATGACCTTTGTTCTTTGGTTTATCGATTAAGTTTTGTTTGAACTTGGTTGTGTTTTTCACCCGAAGTGTTAGAGTAGTAATTATTGGGTTGAAACTGCATACAAATTTATGGTTATGATTTGAGTGTGATGAGCGATGGAAACACAGAAGTGCTGTGCTTCTATAATATAGCCTTCAGTAATAAGTACCAACTTCCGTCGGAGCCGACAATCCCAGACGAGGAATACGATACGTTAAAACATAAAACATATTCAAATATAAGCGGTTAAGTGATCTTTTGGTGCTCAAAATGAATGGTAAAAGTGGGAGCCGGCGGCTCCGTTAATGCGGTGGTATGAGAAGTGAAGACACTAAATGATATGTTCGGTGGAGCGGCGATCCACAATTTTCCGCGGTGGGCCTACACCAAGCTCCACCGAAGTCCTACCAATATGGGAGTCATTGAAACGGCCCACCGTTCCCCACAATGGGATCACCGTGTGGAAAAGTGGTTTATCGCCTCTCCACCGATCATTTCGTTTTGTGAGCAATGAGCTATGCAATGCCTAATGTTGGTTTACCGTTTCAAGTTCTTTCGAAGTGGCATCTTTTTGAATGCCGGATGTTGTTTTACTGACTTGTTCTTCAACTTAAATGTTTTCTTTTTAGTGAGCCTGTCGACGAATCCCTTCCTCGCCTCGTCAACACCCGCTCAGTGGGCATCGCCCACGGTTTCGGCCAACGGAGGCACCGGATATCCGACCGCGACGCCTGCCGCGTACGGCGGCGCGTACGCACCACAACAACAGATGAGCACGAATCCGTTCACCGTACCGTCCTGTCAGGTTTGTGCAGTTCGGAAATTATGATGTCTGTTTTTTGACATCTGTTTTAAGAGGACACTGGAGCTTCCGCTGATTTCAAATTTCTGTATTCTATTTTGCAAACATCCCTTGTGTAAATGTGCAAGTGTGTATTGTAGGCCGATGGTTGCCACAAGCTGTGTTTGTTTTTGTTCAAGTATTATATTTTACATCCATTTTTTACTATTTTTTAATTTATTTTTTTCAGATGCCTGTTCAAGGCATGCCTTTCGGACAAACGCAGAATCCATTTGCGGGACAACCGAATTGGAACCCCTTCCTAAGCTGAGGTTTCCGCCTTCCTGACATTTTCTTGCCGAATTTGGAAATTTTGTGTTGATCTTGTTTTACATTAATAAGTTACATGATGGGCAAGCACTGCGTTGATATTAGATGGTAGAACACAATCCGCCGTTCATTGCTATAGTATTTGAGACTACGTACTTGTTTTTGCTGTGTACCTACCCGTTTCAAGCTTTTTCGTTCTCATAGCCTGGTGCTGAATGTTTTCGAAAAATCGTTCTTCTGTCATTCACTATTTGTTTTGTTTTTTCTTTGTACGGAAAGATCTGATTCTTTTTTCGTTCCTTTTGGTCTCGAGTTTCTGAAACCTCTTTCTTGTAGTTTGGCAGCTATTTTTGTATGCATGCCGGTCATTTCGACAAAAATGGACAATTCAGCAAGTCGTTTTTTTTTTCGATTTATGCTGCATGTATTTTGTGCAGATACCGTTAGTCTAGTCCTAACTTTTCTTGCAAACCGGTGTGAGTTATTTCAACCGCATTGGTGGCTTTTCTTCCTCCTGTTGACGAAAAAAAATCAGCAACATAAGAGAGGAAGTTTGGAAAAACGGATTTCGAAAACTTTGGTTACGTGATCCACCCACTTTCTCTCATCAGCAGACATGACCATGATTTAAAAAATTCATTTCTCCTTACTTTCTCTTATGTTTTCATGCCTCTTATGTGTATTTTTTCCTTCCGCACATATTTGTTGCTTTCATTCCCTTTTTTCGAATGCTTTTCTTTTCTTCTTCCAGCTTCTATTTTTTTGCCTATCTTGTATTTTGACGGTTTCCAGCAAATATCGGTCACATTTGTGTGAAATTATATACATGTTCATCAGT
>JACMIJ010000964.1:0-14429 GCA_014805365.1 Koerneria luziae
CCAGTTTCTCGAAAACCAGGAATTGGAAGGAACTTTTGAGAACGGTTCTGGGGTCCTGGAAGGGTACTGAACAAGATGTGGTACCTCAGTGCACTCAATTTCACCGTGCGCTCAGACCGTTCCCTTGTGAGCTTACCGTGTGAAGGTAAAACTTGAAGCAGGTGGAGCTGTAAAATAGTTTGATGTGCGTGATAGCTGTCTTTCTGAACATGTACAACATAATGTTGAGACATTATGTGCAAATTAGGTACAGTAGGATGGCGTTGGCAATATGCTGTGGTATCTTATTGTTGGACGAAAGCAAGCAAATATGGCTACGGAATTTTGTGCGTACAGAATAAATATCGCTAACAAAATAGAAGCATGTCTGTGTCTGAATAAATAGTCTTATGTTTTCTGTGATAAATATGGCATAGTTACGTGTAATTTTTGTCCGTTTTTCGGTCTTCCATACCTAATAAAACACCACTCAATCGGCATTTATGAAACTAAACAAGCTACAGAAATGTCAACCACACGTAGGCAAGCTATGGTTAACGGGGACATGGTACTTTAAAAAGTTAGTTTACACCTTCTTTAAGAAAACCTCACTTCCACTTCCTTATCTTCTCCCAAATATCTGGTTGTTGTGGGTTTGTATTCGTGTTCATGCGGAAGTCGTTTGAGATAACTGAAAATATCGTTTGCGATTGAAAAGAGCATTTTATTTACATAATGGTAACGTATATCAAAGTTCTGTTTCCTGTTGATTTGATATAACAGTCTTTTTTAAAAGCAAAAAACAAACCTTTGTCTTGCTTGTTGAAGTCCACGAGAAAGAACATGGGAATGAAGAATATGGAGAAGAAGAACGTCGGTCCCTTTGCACGAAAACCTTTTGTCCATCTTTCGGTTATCAATTTCTTGCAGCAATTGTGCCCCAAAAAGCTCTGCAATTCCTCTGAGTATCAACCAAATTTTTTCAATTAAAGGAGGCCGAAAACCGTCATTTCATTCGTAAAAAAAATTCGTTCATAATGAGTGTTTTATTGACCCGTCACTTGTGTGTTCAGGGAATAAACAAAAGCAAATTGCTCCGTGAACTGACGGCGTAGCGATATATTCCAATATGTAATGAATGTAATTAGTGGTAGAAGCTGACATCACAATCCGCTTTGAATGCGAGATCTAGCAGTGTCATCTGTGAGCGGAATTGAGCGTGACTTTCGATGTATGGGTGGTAGTCGATCTTGATCGCTTCCTGAACATACGATCAGCTGCTAGAAACAAAGTGAAAATAAAAGCAAAATCTTCAAAGCATTTCGCCTGTGCGCAGTTTTGAGAGGACCAGGACGTTGTGGGGGCATATATCGCACTGTTGGAGGGGAGAATCGTCTCTGACGAGGTCTCGCCCCAGGGAGGAGATAGTCCGGTCAGGCGATAGAAGAATGGAGAAGGTACAATTGTCAGTCATACATTGCACGTACATTATTCGTCTACAAACGCACGTCACTTACGATTGCAGTGTCTTCCTTGTCAATGTAGCAATCATTCAGGAGCTTTACCACTCGGTTCACTACTTCACTGAACGGTAACTTATGAATTCATACGATTTTGCAAGAGCTGCAAAAGCACTGTACTGCAAATGTGCTGCATTGTGGGTGTATGTTGCTCGTTGCTAGTGCAGTTCAATGAGCAATACACACACGTCTAATGTAAGCGTATGAAAGGAAAAGTTAGGTATAGTTTTGACGTACTCATAGCAATCCTTGTATTTCGCACGTTGTTGCTGTTCATGCATCCGATCGAGGACTTTTTGAATTTTATTCAGTACAAACGCGGCTAACAATCCACCGAAGATCGGGTAATCATCGATTTTCCATTGGTCATACAACTGCTCCGATCTGAACGGCAACTTGTAATATACTATTGGCTTACCTGACTCCGTTCTGTACGAATATCCGACTGTCGGATTGTAATGGTATCATATTGTTAGGTTTCTTTCCAATTACACATATATTTGCTAAGGTATTCAAATTTTTCACTACCCAATGTCATTTCACAAGCTTGTGAACCTGTACTTAATTATCAAAACATGAATACACTTACGAAATTGAATATATAACGAGAGTCGGATATTTGAACAGAATGGAGTCAGGCATTCCAATAGTACAGTCATACAGTCATTTTCTTACAATTAGAATTTCCTGAATGCGTCACGTGGAGTTTTTTCTTCGTTTCACGCATTTTTGCACTTCTATGAATAATACTCAATCTCTGGAATCTTACAATTAGGTCATTCTTCATTTCTGCCGTGCATGTCGATTAATGCCTTTCAACAGTAGTAGGTACTTAGAGAAAAATTAGTGTGTTTTAGACACTCAAGCAAGATTTAAACCTAGATCTTGCTTGAGTGTCTAAAACACAAAAACACTAAAGAGTGTGTTATACTCTCAAGGTTTGAGGCTTTTTTTTCTCTGAGGATATGCAAATTTAGGGCCGGTGGAAGTTGTATTCTTTGGACGTGCTGCGAAGAAAGCTGCTGCTAATTTTTAGGGACTGAAGAATGGGTTTTAAAAATTATTTTGTATCCGTGAGATGAACTCCAAACGTTTGCAACCGAAGAATTGTAGACAGCCCAGATGTGAGAAATAAGCAGGTGTTGTGAAACACAATTGCAGCAGTAGAATAACAAACATAGAGTGGGACAAGAGAGGAGAGAAAGAAAACTATTACTAACAATAAGAAGTTAAAGGACCTGCGAAATCCGTGCTTAGTGTTTGTAGAACTGCGTGTATACAACTTCTGTGAGGGGGGGGGCAACTATAATACATTAGAAAATGGTAATCTTGCCATCAAGGATTCACGGTTTCTGGCCACCTTAATGAAGAAACAAGATAATCACTGACCAACACATGCGTACTTATCAGTCACAGCGTGTTGAGCTTCGGGCCTTCTACGGTGCTTAATTTACATACGAAAACCACAGTTTTGCTGATAGGAACAAAGTAATATGCAAATTTAGAGCCGGTGGAAGTTACATTGTCTGAACATGCTGCGAAGAAAGCATTTGTCGATTGTTATGAGCTGAATGATGTTTTTATTGTAATTTTTTTGGCGATGATGTATCTGTGTAAGACAAATCCAACGTTTTTTACGCAACCATTGAAGATAGGCCGATTTGAGAAATAAAAGCGTGTCGTGAAACACAGTTGTAGCGGTGGAACAGCGAAGACGATGAGAGGTAGCAGAAAAACAAGTAATCACTAACAATAAGTTGTTAAAGGAGGCCAGAGACCGTTGTTTTGTGTTAGCAGAACTGAGTGTATAAGAGACCCGCAACTTTTGTGAGGGGGGAAACTATATAAGGAAATGGTGCATTTTGCCTCGAAAGATTCACGGTTTCCGGCCCCCTTTAATGAAGCATAAGGTTGATATCATCAACTCAGAGAAAAATAAGTCTCAAATAAGCCTGAATAGTTGTGCTTGAGTGTTTAAGACACGCATTTTTTAGTGTTAAGTATTTCGTAATCCTGAGGAAATAATGAGTGTTATAAACACTCAAAATTTAAGGCTTATTTTTATTTTTGGTACTAATACCTGTAGAATGCATGCACAATTGTGAGTGCAATCACTTTGTTGTTCAACGCTTCGATGTGCGTATGGACGACTGTCGAAACCATGTTGTTCATCACCTAAGAAACGTGTTCATCCAAGCTTCGTCTTCGTTTCGCTTAGAATAACATAGAATATTATATTTTACCGCTAACATTGCTGGTTACTGTCACTTTATCACTAACCTTAGCTACAAACAAGACGCTACTATAAGAGAAGTAAAGGCAAAGGCATGTTTGGTCAGTTCAATGTTGTCTCATTCGCATGTTCATAGTGGAAAAAAATGTTCATTTTTTCCTTACGCCGAGAATTCGTTCCACGAGCTGATCTTGGTCATGATATCGGTCGTCTTGCGGTAAGACATAGGTCGAGAAGAACTTTCCTTCCTGAATTCTAGATTTATTATCACTCTCATTGTTATTTCTTCATTCTTATTGTTAAGAGCTACAAAACCCAATGTTTTATTGTGGCAAAAATGTGTGTTATAACAGACCCGCAACTTTTGTGAGCGGGGCAAGTATATAAGGAAACGGTTTTTGTCCTGAACAATCAGCCAGCTCCTTGCACTGGCCCAGTCAATGATAACAAACGTTCAAGATGTCTCCTTCTTAGCTCAGCGGTAACACATGTGATTGTGAGGACAGATGCTAAAGACAAACATACGCCCTCCAACTCTAGTATTAGGCTTCGAATGTCCTCGACGTATTTTCCGTCTCCTGGGTGGTCTTCTGATGGAAAAAGCTGAACGGAATTATACAAGTGTCAAGCTGCTGCGAACAAAATTCCTCCCTCTAACTGTAAGTTCTACTGAAAACGAATTGTAAGGTAACGATATGTTCTCCTGGGACAATCCCATATGCACACAAAATCACTTGCACACAAACCGTAATTTGTGCCTTTGGCAATGCACTAACTGTTTTTCAGCATATATCTCAAGTTATGCTCAATTTAGATACAAGTGCTAAAATGTGTGTCAATTGGTCGCTTATAGAAAAAGATGAGCTTGTGCGCTTATGATTTGTGCGCTTTTGGGATCGTCTCGTTCTCCAAAATGATCTTGGTTTTAAGTCTGTCGGCGAGGGCCACTACGGGCCACTTGTTTCCTGAACTACTATTGAAATACTTGACTCCGTTCTGTATTATATATTCAGGTTTGTAAGCGTATTCAACTTGTTCAGAGTTTATAACAGGCTCAAAGCTTGGAAAACGGCATAGGCTTGCGAAGACTTTGAATACTTGGCAATTTTTTTTGTAATTTTAAAGAAACCCAACAATAAAATTTTATTCTGCAGTGGCAGTCGGATGTTTGTACCAGAACGGAGTCAAGTATGCAAAATATTATAATCAAAACCATCGAAATGACAAAATTAGCAGTATTGTTCAGCTTGGATCGTAACATACTGATTGTGTCTCGGCACGCTTCCGCCCGCGTACGCCTTGTCCGAATACCATGCAGATGGCCTGCAGTGCTCACTGTTATAGAAGCTACGAAACTGTCATTTCATTGCGACAGAAATGCGTGTACAAGAGACCCGCAACTTCTGTGAAGGGCAAATATATTATATAAGGAAATGACTAACTGCTTTCGCCTCCGAGGATTCAAGGGGTTTCTGGCTGCTTGACGCAACTACGAAATGAAATGTTTTACCTCATGGCAATGCTAATTGTAAGAAAAAGTTACTAACAACTGGAAAGTATCACTATCAATTAGGCAGGCGTCAATGATGAAGTACTATTGGAATACTTGACTTCGTTCTGTACATATATCCGACTGTCGCAAAACAGTCAATATTGTTAGCGTATTCAAATCGTTCACAGCTGATAACACCTGCGAAACGGCATAAGATTGCGAAAAATTTAAATGCATTAAAAAAGTTTGTATTTGCTAGAAAACATGACAATAAGATATCACCATTTTACAACAGCAGTCGGATATGTGTACTGAAAGGAGTCAAGTACGCCAACACTAATTGTAAGTGGACACATGCCGGTGATTGTACACAAGCACAATCAGCTCGCCATGCAACCTCGAACCTTATCAGAAGTGATACACTCTAGGCAATTGACCGATGCACTTCGGCGTGGACTTCATCAACCGCACCCATATGATATCGACACTGTAACCACTCACAGATATTTCAACGGGACAAACCCATAAGCGCACAAAATCACTTGCACACAAACCATAGCTTGTTGTTTAAGCTAAATACTAACTATGTTTTAACATGCGTCTCAGGCTAAGCTCAATTTAGGACCGGAAGCCAGTGTTCATGTCGATTGGTTGTTTACGGACAGAAATATAAGGTTGTGCGCTTATGTTTTGCGCGCTTTTGGGATTGTCCGATTTCAACATCCTGCGAAATGTTTTGATAGAAATTTGGACCTCCTACAGTGTTTCCAGTACAACATTTTCGCTCTCCTGTACGTTAGACGGAAGCCAGGAATGTGTCTGACCGCACCCCAATGCACATAATGAAGATAACATGGTGTGTACAAGTTCCGTACGATGCGCTGACTGCCACGCGGAGAACCATTTTTTGAACGAACACGCACGATGGACCGTTATCTACTGATAGAGCATGAGTGAGAGCCTGAGTTCCATACGCAGGCTTTCGAAGGACGATTAATCAAGCGGCTAATGTCAGGTGGTGAGAGAAGAGAACAACATATGCCTGTTGAACAGAAGAGTATAGTTGGCAGAAACAACTATCATAGCTGGGTAAGCTCTAGAAAGTTCGAAAGTACACATGTCCTAACAACAAGAGAGGAAAATGAATTCAACACAATAACAAGAAAAAATAGTTTTACCTCAATGTTCAACGTGTATGAGTTTAATTGCTGAAAAGTGATATATTTTTTTTTATAAACCAGCATCCGTACTGTGGAAACAAACATGCAAAAACACTGAAAGCCAAAAAACAGCTTGTGCAGGAAGATATCAAAAGAAAAAGCTGTTCCTGATTGAAACAACTGTCGCTGTAGAACGTGGAGAGATGAATGTGCTTCTTGCCCTAAAGATTCTATGATGCAGGCCATTGTCTATGATGTTCCTCGTACTAAAGGGGGCCAGAAACCGTGAATCCTCGGAGCCAAAAGAAACACTATTTCCTTATATAGTTGAACCTCCCCGATCCCCTCACAGAAGTTGCAGATCTCTTATTTATACAGGCAGTTCTGCTAACACAAAACAACGGTTTTTAGCCTCCTCTAATTGTAAGTCTGTGGAACAATTCAATTTAGAATACCTGCTCAGCCTTTTTTCCGCTTCTTCCATGTACCATTTCCGCTTACATACCGGGTGAGTGCCTCCAGTCTCGATGAGACTGACGCACTAGCCAGGGAATCCAGTGTACAGTCCCGAGTACTCATTGTCAGTTGTACAACGGGCAGTTTGCGAGGATCTTGTACTATTGGAATATCTGACTCCGTTCTGTACAAATATCCGACTGTCACTATACATTCAATTTTGTCAGCGTATTCAAGTTTTTCACATTTCAGTACAGGTTCAGACGCTTGTGAAATAACATAGGTTTGTGGAAAATTTGAATAGTTTGGCAAATATGGGTAATTGGAATGAAACCTAACAATAAGATATCATTACAATCAACAGTCGGATATTTGTACAGAACGGAGTGAGATAAGCCAATAGTAAAGGCTGCGTTTACGTGAAAGTTGTCGGAAGTGTGCTAAGTGCGTTTTCCCTTTGTTTCTAGATCAAATGAGCAGCAACGAGATCAACCGTAACTGTCTTTCAAGATAACCGAGACCATGTTCGAAGAAGGAGGAGGAGAAGATGAAGTGATCCGAATGTACGTCGTAGACAGCAGTTGTACGCTTTGCTAAGTGTTATGGTAATAAATCACAAAACAACAATTTATGCAATATAACAGAACCCGCGGAGAATATGTATGTACAAACATGAACAAAGTGTGGTGAGCTTCAAGTGGAAAAGTCTCCACGGCGCCTGAGACGATAATCTATCGCATCAATCGAAGTGAACATCCGAGTACTTCGGTTGCGCTAAAACAATGTTATATATTTATGTTATATCAAATATTCATTTGTTTCTAAGGATGAAGCTTACAGGTCTTCAACACTTATACGAGACGTCACTTATTGTTAGAATTCGTCGATGTTATAGCTACAAAGCCGCAGGTTCTGTGCTTCAGCTGCATTTGATACTATCTTGAACCTTGACATTGCTATTGGAAGCGGAAGGAATCCAGCAGCAATACAAGTTCACCGAAGACCCAACAAACCATCATCTTCCTCATTCCGTGGTTGACCATTCAAGCTCTCCTTGATCTGGCGTAACTCCTTCTTCAGTTCGATCATTTGTTTGGTGATCTTCGAGATTTGTGTTCTCGCGGATGGTTGACCGTGCAGACGAATGGTTGGTGGACGGGACGATGCTTGTTGGCCGGTGCTTCGAGGATCTTTTCGAACCATCCTAGAATGAACTTGGTAACAAATAAAAAGTAAAGTAAAATAAAATTCTCCCGTATTCAAGGCATTTAGCCTGCGGGGAGTCCTGAGAAGATCAAGACGTTGTGAAATAGATGACCAGTGTAAGATAACAGCAAGCTTTTTGAGCCGTTTACATATACAATTAGCTAGCTATAAGATGCTTGCAAAGCTGCTTGAATGAGGTTATTTGAACATTTACGTGACAACCCCTGTCGCATTACTAAGCTTTCTAGCGACCTTTTTACAGTAATTCGGTGTAAAAGGCCACTGGTAAGCTTACAGAAAACAGAGGAGTTTACTACCGCTGCTGACAATGAGAGATGTTCGGCATAGCTTCAAAAACATCAGAGTATATTCCACTTTTTAGCATGGATGTAAGTTTTAAGCGATATGATGTTCAAAGATCGTACGCATCCAATCGTTCCTTGACGTAGTCAATGGTTTCCTGTTCTTCTTCGTCGGGCAACACCATTTGTTCGCTGTCTTCATCGCTTTCCTCTTCTCTGTTCATCTCGATCCTCGCCAACTCTCCACTCGGACGACGAGCAAAGGCCATTCGTAACCGACGATTGTCGGGAAGAGCCATTCGGATTATTGGCGGAGATACGACAGAGGAGAGCAGGGTCGGGGGACTGGAGCTGGTGGGAGATGGAGGGGCGCCACCTGGAAACGGTTCATGATGCGATTCGTTTACACATTACGTTGCTATCGACAGCCTACATTGTCTAGTTTGTATATGACAACACAGACCTCACTAACAATAAACATCACAAATGAGTAAGCGAATTTGAGAGTACTACGGCCTCAATATAATAAAGTGCTCAACATTACGTAGAAGTTGAGCCAGCTGCAGCATACCTTACGACAATACTGCCCGTCAGCAGCGTCAAGATTATCTCTACATATTGCAATTGGAACTTACATTCGCTCCAACCTAAGGAGAGCTTATGAACTAGTCGAGCTTTCTTATGACATTACAGTTGAGCTTATCCATTGGTCAAAATATCAATACCATAGACATCGATGTTATCCCAGTTACTGTGGTTTTCTTCGGTAGCAACATTGTCGACGTTCTTTGTATTTCCGAGTTCGCATGGAACGGACGCCGATTTTCGCGGAATTCTTCGTAGTCGGAATTTTTGAGAGTGTTTTTGCAACAGCGAACGAATACGTTTTAGGCATCTGAACGGATGCCTTAGAGGATATTCGGGAGTTGCAGCTTTGTTAGTTAGATCTTTAATGATGAACGCCATTGCATTCTGCTCATTACGGTACTTAGACCAGGTGCATTCAGTATAACTGACTCCTTCTTCTTCCTTACACCATTCCCGCTTTCGCAGGGTACCAAGTCATACCATACCAATCAGTCATACCAAGCGGCGGTTTGGTTGGTATTGGTACAAATTGGTATAACTGACTCCGTTCTATACAAATATTCAACTGTCACTGCATGATCAGATCTTATTGTTAGGTTTCTTTCCAAATGCAAAAATTTCGCAAAGGATCCAAATTTTCCGCAATGTGTTCCTGTTTCCCATGTTTTGTATCACTTACGAATTGCAAGCAATTTTAATAGACTTATAAAATTGACTACATAACGACAGTCGGGTATTTGTACAGAAGAACTAACTCAGGCATTCCAATTGTAGCAACCCAATAGTAGCATCACAAATAATAGACTTCGATGAAAAACAGAAAACAACTCAAACAATACTGCAAACTACAAAGATTCTTCTTCCTTGCACCAATCCCGTTCATATACAGGGTTAGTGCCTGCCATATTTATAGGACTGACGACTTAACCTGGGAACCCAGTGGTTCGGCCTTCTAATTAGATTTTTTATTCTCTATGTTTTTGCAATCTCTATTGATGAATTCATATTCGCTAACTTCATTGCATAAAGAAAATAAACATCTATGTTATACTCAAGTCGAAACAGCGTACTTGTAGGTAATTTTTGGTATGTAGTAGAAGATGGCCAGTGGATGCGGCAGCCATGGCTTCTTCTCGTATTCAAGCAACCGCTCGTACATCTTATATCGATAGTGCAGTTGGGAACTCGATCGGATTTCATCGTAGGTGTTTCTGAAATAAATTAACACCCTGGATTTGAAGTGTTTGTAATGAGGTACTTAACGAAAACCCTAGACTTTGAGGGTCTCAGTCAGTGCTTACTGTCTGCAGTATTAGAAAACCCCTCACTTTTGAACTGGATGTATTATAACTTGTTGTCAGTGTGCTTAACATGCAGAGGAAATGAGAATCTCGAGCGCTCAAACACCTGTCAAGCTGATGATTATCTTCTTTCTTTGACAAAGTAACCAATGTGTTTGTAACGAGTTACCTGACAATGAGATTTTTCTCTTCTTGTGATTGTCTATTACCGAAATGCTGGAAAAGTGAGGCCAAGCGCTCCTTGAACTCGTCAAATTGGAAAATAACACTGCACAAAGTGCATGTTTATTGTATTCTTAGTCACAATCAGGACGCTTCCGCGGATCGAATTCGGGTCTTATGTTTAGTATACTGCGCCTCCGGCCACTATGTCACTATTTCCACATTGTTTTTACTTTGCGGTTACAAGTACTACTGGCTCCGTTTCATACAAATATCCGACTGTTGCTACATTGTCAATCTTGTAAGTATATTCAAACTTTTCACAGTTCATAGCAGGTTCACAAGCTTCTGAAACGGCGTATGACTTCTAAAAATTTGTATCCTTTATCAAAGTGCACTTACGTGAAGAACGCAATGACGAGATTCACGAGCAGAATGCTGACAACGAAGACGTAGACGAAGAGGACGACGGGTATCATCGAGGTGCGGAACTTGCACGAGAACGCTTCGCGTAGTGTCACATTCGACCGACCATCCAGCGCGGATTGACAGTGAGCGAGGTAGCCTGGAAGGACACAGTACTATTGGAATATCTGGCTCCGTTTCATACAAACATTTGACTGTCGCTATATAGACATTCTTAAAACTAAATAAAACTGTTTGCAGTTCATAACGGTGTCACAAGCTTGTGAAATGGTATAAGTCTGCGAGAAATTTAAATTCTTGTTAAGGTTACGTAATTACAAGGAAATCTAACAATAAGATTTGATCATACAATGACAGTCGGATATTTGTACAGAACGGAGTCAGGTATGCTAATAGTAAGCATGAACGTATGCAAATTTCAACTCAACGGTCAATGAATTGCTTGCTCATTGCCGGTGCGGAACAATCCTGCCGTGTTTGCTTGAGGGAGCTACTATTAGCATACCTGACTCCGTTCTGTACAAATATCCGACTGTCACTGTATGATCATATCTTATTGTTATTATTCTTTTCAATTACACAAATTTGCAAAAGTATTGAAATTTTTCGCAATCCTAAGCCGTCTCCCAAGCATTGAAACTGTAATGAACTGTGAATAGTTTGAATACGGTTATAAAACTGACTATACATAGACAGTTGGATATTTGTAAAGAACGGAGTCAAGTATTCCAATAGTACGTAACCGTTGTTTTGTGCCAGCAGAATTGCGTGTATAATTTACCCGCAACTTCTGTGAGCGGGGGCAGCTACATAAGGAAATGGCGCTTTTGGCCACCGAGGAATCACGCTTTCCAGTTTCCTTTAAGAGACAGCTGCGAACCCGCCCTCTGTAGCAAGTTACACTAGTTTTCAACCGACAGTCAATGATATGTTTCAGAACGGCTACACAGCCACAGAGTATACACTTGATGAATCCATATCCGCTAACTTCATTGCATAAAGAAAAGAAACATCTACGTTATGCTCAAGTCAAAACAGCTTACTTGTAGGTGATTTTTGGTATGTAGTAGAAGACGCCTCCTAACAGTATGTTGCTTTCGCATTTTTTTTTGTTGCAAGGTTAGTTTCAAAACGCTGTGGTGAAGTGACCGTGGTGGCTACTCTTACCTGATTTCTGTTCATCATTCAGTTCGCCGAATATTTCAAATGCACCATTGCTGAACATGTGCCATGGCAGTGTTTGCAACGAAGGCGATTCTCCCGACAACGAGATGGTGGTGACGGCATAGGCGAACCAGAAGATGGCGAAGATCACCAGGAACGACCACAACGTCTGTGCCTAGAAGAGCGGGTTCACATGGAACGATACGCTAGCCAGTTTCACGGAAAGTAGTCGGTCCGTGTGAATGCTTGGGCAACTTAAAGGAGGCCGGAAACCGTCATTTCATTCGTAATAAATGTGTTCATAACGGGTGTTTTCTTAACCCGCCATTTTTGTGTTCATGGAATACATATAAGCAAATTCTTCGGTAAACTAACGATTTCCGGCCTCCTTTAATATGACCCATAACGTTCTGGCCTTTTCAGGACTCCCCGCAGGCGAAATGTCTTGAATACGGGAGACTTTGCTTTTTGCCTTTGATAGGTTAGCCAGTTGCAATTCCTTGTATTTCTGAACATCTTGAAAAAATAGGATTGTCCACAAAAATCACTTGCGCACAAACCATAGCTTGTACCTTAGACGAGTTAGTAACGTTATTTCGGACTCTCCGTTTCTCTAAATCTTATTGTTAGTGATGTTAGCACTATCTGCTGACAACTATGTATTTACAACTACTATTCAGTTACAATTCCCTATATTTCTGCACATCTTAAGAAATCGAGATTGATGAACGCGTAAGCATCACTTGCACCCAAACTATAACTTGTATCTTAAACGAAGCAGTATAGTAGCTGCATTTCAACGTGAATATCAAGCAATGCTCGATTTAGAATTGCAAAAATTAATGTCCATTAGTTGCTGACTATAAAAAAGAGCTTATGCAAAGGCAAAGTCTTTCCGTATTCAAGGCATTTCACGAGAGGTCCAGAACGTCATGGGTCATATTAAGTTAAACTGCTTAAATATTTACACTGACCGAGGGCTTTAGTGAAACCGTCACTACCAATTTTCGATCCTGGGGTTGACAATTTAGATGGATCAGGATGTTGCCGGGGATAGAACCACGGTCTTGTGCGTATCATAGGGTGCCTCTGCCAATATACCACTTTGAATCCCCGCAAAAAAACTTACCATCTTCCTGATCATGAGCACAACAGCACCGAAGAACGAGTCAGCCGAGAAGATTCTCATCGACCGGATGGTGGTCATGATGAACGAGACGTAGAGAGAGAAGTAGCCGGCCAGACGACACGACACTTCCACGAACTCGTTCGACGAGAAGACGTACGCGAGCAGGAACAGACACATTCCTGGACGGGAAGGCGGGTATTTCAACTAACTTGGTAAACCATGATTTACTCGAAAAAGACCCTACAAGGGCATTTGCCTCGTAACCAAATGCCTTGGAACTTGAATAAAGATTATATAGAGTATATTATATAAAAAGCCTCAACTCCGGAGCTAAACACGTTTTTATGGTCGAGCGCTAACACAGTAAAAAGAATGAGTGTTTGGAACACTCCAACACTGTTGTGGTTTACATGACTTTTTTCTTACAATGAGAATCGCTTACCATCACTTACTGTTACGTTAATATTTATGAAGTGTTGTGATCAGCAATGCACAAGCAAAAAAAAAACTTCAGTGCTCTTACAATTAGCAAGAAAATGCGAATATTTCAAATCTTTCAGGAAATCTGCAAAAAAAATACCTGTGATACTCGTAAGATTTTGCATGAAATCCGCAAAGTGCGTGAATATCCGGCGTGTGCAAAACCCGAGTCGATAGAACATTTCAAGGAACATTGAAATTTGCCAAATGAACAGAAGTGTCTCTTCGCGAAACCTTAATGCTAAACGATAAGCTTGAAATATGGCTACTTTCGGGCTTACATGTCAGAGCTACGTTTCTCTGAGATGTTTTGCCCTGACAATAATACTAATGCAAGAAAGTATAGTATTCCCGCACCAAGCCTGCCCCTTTGGGTGCTGGGATACTGAAAAGAAGTGCTCAGCTTTCTGGCATCTTCAGGACCGACTATGAGGCTATGACTACTAGAGGCTATGAGGGTTGCGATTGGAGGCTATGTGGCCAGGAACCTTGCAATAATAATGAAAGAAACATTAAAGATGCAAACCAAAACTTTACCAATGAAAATGCGAATCGGCAATGGATGAGCGAGATTCAGTAACTAACACGTACGCGAACAACATTATGTACCAGAAATAGAGAACCTGGAACGGCTTAAAAAATATTAAAGTTTATTAAAGTGTACTTTTGCAAATATCCGCATCATAGATCCCAGCTTCTACTGTCTCTAGTTTACATATCTTTTTTATTTTAGAGAGTCGATCCTTTATAGTAGTCACAATGTTCCATAAAGCATTGCAAAACACCACAGAAGTGAAAAGGCGAAATTTAGTAAATTTACAAATGTCGGTC
>JACMIJ010000965.1:0-14428 GCA_014805365.1 Koerneria luziae
TCTTCAGCCAAACGATTCCTATCTTATAGACGTATAGTCGAGGGATTCTAAAAGTCGTGGGAGTCCTCCTTTAAATTCCTCCAATTCTAAGGAAACAGTAAGCAAGTAAGCTACTGTACCCTATCACAACACCTGATAGGTTTCGTCAGTCTACCATACTCTGCTTGAATATGGCCTGCAAATGCGTGAAAACAAAGGAGTAAGCAGAGATACGCCCCCAGTGGAGTCGATTGTTCTAACAATAAGGAAGGGGCAAAGTATTAGGTATTTACTTATGTAAAAGGGGGCAAAGTAGATCAATATCTACAAAAAATAAGCATAAGCCGTTCGATGCTCAAAGAAGGGGTATCATGAGAGTAAGCTAATATACGGTTGCGGTAATGTTGTCGATTGCGAAATCGTGATTTTCCCGAGCAGTTTTGGAGAACTTGTATGCAATGGGTTATGAAATATAACAGTTATGAAATACATGAAATGTGCGTAATTCCTGAACGGCGAGAACTTGACTTATAAAGTGCGGTAGGTCACAATACATTGGGGCAGTGGAACTTCCGCGATTACCTATCACTTTGTCATAGAACGATGCTTTTGTAGGTACTGGTGAAAGTTGCGTACTACGAGTCTAACAATGAGGACATAAGATCTTGCTGGTGGACTTACATCACTCCCCCCATCCCGGGAAGTTCACATCCTGTTGACAACGTGCAACTTCCCCCGGTTACAAATTTGCATATCCCTTTGACATTGTGAGAGGTTGTTTTGGTATGCAAATGAGGCACTGCTGACCGGCGGAAACAACATGCAGTGACAGTGTTGCTTCCGCCGGTTGCGAATTTGCATATCTTTCTTATGACGAGTAATGCCGTTGTGTTCGTTTGCAAAAGAAGTACTGTTTTACCGGGGGAAGCTGTGAAGTTCACTGAGATCACCCACCATATGTGTTTGTTATGCCATAAGCTTGTTTGTTATTGCTCACATTCACAAGTACAACCATTGTTCCAGCCGATGGGCGTGTTTCCTTTTCCTTCTTCCGTCTCCATCATATTCGCACTCTCTCGGCGCGCGCGAGGTTCGCCCTGACTCTCTGCGACCGTCTGGCTTCTCTCGCCTCTCCTCACTCGGCGTACTCTCTCGGCGCGCGGGAGGTTTCGAGTGGGCGTGTCCGGTGATAGCCAGCATCCATCTGGTCAGTTGGCGCGAACGGTTCGTGGTTGCTGGTTGTTTGTTTGTTTCCTCTTGCTCTATTCGGCTGCTTTCTACTCAACGTGTTCTCCGCTTCTACCGTCAGTTTCTACGTGCTACATCGTTTTCCACTCGTCAGGTTGCTCCTCTTTATTGCCCTTTGTCCGTCCCCCCCCTTCCTCCTTGTTTTGAGCTACCTTTAGTCGTTCTCTGAAATTGTCCTGTAGTGGTTTTTCACCTTTCCTTTAGTCCGTGCAGAGAGTAGTTGTTGTTTTGCCAATTTCTATGTTGAAAAGGACTATCCAGACTGATAGCTGGCTGTCAATTGAACTGTACGTTCTGATCTATCCCTTTCCCACTCCTCCTTCCCTTGCATGGTACCGCACAGCTGGATATGCCTCTCAGTCATGTGCTCTTGTTTCTCATGACTAGAAACATATTCAGCTCGGCGGTTGCCATCCATCCGTACCCTCCTTTCCCTTCCTCACTTACCGTAGCCCTGTCCGATAGTTTGCTGCTGATACGTGGACTTCTCGTCGTATCACAGTCAACTGTTGGCCAGGGAGGTTCTCCATCCTGCCCCTTGTTGCCCTCTATTCCCCTTTTCTCTACCGAGGATAAGACGGATCCGATAGTGAAGGTACTATGTTTTATCGTTGAAGCACGCGTCCTTTTACAAGACGGGTCAGACTTTTATTGCTGGTTGTAGAAGGTGTGGGTGCAATCATTGTCCATTGTGTTGTTTCGCTCTTGCGCCGCCTTTGGATGCATTTGTAATGAGAGCATGCGTAGAAGTTGGCAATGAACATTATGGTCACAGCTAGTATGTTTTGAGTTTACCGTAATCTTCGAGTTTCTTTGTACTCATGGTTCATAGAGATCTTGGCTTTGACATGGATTAAGATTGCTGATTGGGTGGTCACTGATCATGGCACGGCTGACTGGTGTTCAGCCTGCCAGCGGGTGGCCAAAAAGGGGGAGCGACGACCTTGACATGCACGCAACTATGGCGATCTGATGCTTTGTGCATCGTGTTCTGCGAGGGGATTACTAACTTCGGAGTTCATTGTTTGCGCAAGTCTGACAGTTTGAGAGATGTGGCCTTTTGGGGTTTTTTTTTCATACTTTTGTCAGAAACCCTTTGGAATCCCTTCGGTTATGATATCGTTATTATAGCGATGAAAGAGTACCGGAAAGTTGTGAAAGCAGTTAGTTGGAAATGTGGGTTTTATAGCGTTGAACGACCACACACATGCGCGTGATGGGTGAACAGTGGCTGATGTGGCTGCAGATAATGACTGCAGATAATGACTGCATAGTTGCACAATCGTGATTGACAGCTAGGTTGAAGGAACGACGTACCGCGTCACACATTTGCGGGAAGGCTATAAAAATGTATGGTTCGCGAAGGCAACCATTCAGGTTCATGTATTCACAGCTTGATAATAGTGCGACTATTGCTAGTTGTCGTAAGTTACGAATCCGTCATGGCGACAATTTGGGTGTCCCAACACGGGTCGTTCTCTGCTTTTTTTGTGTCCTGGACTTTGTTTACGGATCTTCCATACGCATAGATAGTTGTGGGAAGTTGCAGGTTGAGTAACCTTTATCACAAAACGAACCGTATTTTCACACTTCAACAAATCCTAGAATGAACTGGATTCACCGAACACAAGGCAGCTTATCTGTACTGTTAGAGAGACGTTGGAAGAATGGTTAAGTATGTCGGTTACCCTTTAAACGTGATGAAAATGAAATTTCATAACAAAATATCCTCTGAAAACCGTGAGCCAAACACCGCTAACATTTCAACTTTTCTATTCGTAAGACATCTGAATAATTGGCTTATTCACAGGTTCTTTTGTACTCTTATTGTTAGCTCGAAATAATACACAACGGTGAGAAATGAGAAAAATACACAACATGATCAGCCGTCTAGAGATGATACAAAATGGCATTGGCATTACTACAATTTACATTCCATGCATACCTTAAAACGTTACAATAATACGGCTTTAACAACAACGGGATCCAGGGAAAACGTGCAACATAGGTGATTGGGCATGATGGCTGTACAGTTGGCGATGCCACGGCATCGTGCCACACAGCGTTTCTCACCCGCCGATTTGGTTACTTCATTTATATATATTTGGGCAAATGGATATTCAAAAAAATGAGCTGTGGCCACTGTACTGCACCAGTGCTGCCACAGTGGTAACAAGGTAGTGCCACCTTCAACCAATGTGGCAACGAGGTAGTGCTACCATCTACCACTGTGGCTTGCACGTCCTCTCAGCCCTTTCGATTTGCGTGATGATCTGTGCCAGCTTCCTTCGGATCTTCTTCTGATCATCGGCAGTGCATTCGATCACCTGAAAGGTATCCTTCATGCAAACATGGCACGATCTGAGGGCAAGTGGTCAATGTAACGTGTTTCTGCACTTGTACACAGTACTTCATTACGAAATTGTTCGATTAAACTGTAGTACTTTGGATATGTGTTCATATATCACCTTTCCTTTGTCAAACAAGCGAAGCTTTGAGGGCTTCAGAAAGGCTTTCCAACTTGCTGGTAACGAAGTACTGCACAAAAAGATGTCACATTCACCACTACAGCGTCCTAAAAACCGCCGGCTTCAAGTTGTTGCATTGCAGTTGAGTTTAATTTCTTTCGTTGGGAGTTTTATTCTGGTTTCTGCTTAAACCCGGCGGTTTGCTCAAAGTGTCAGTACGCTGGGACATGCACAGTGAGTCCCCGAGAACTTCAAAAACAACGATACTATTGCAACAAACTTACGTTGGCTTGAAATCGTTGATCGATTGGTCCCTCCGGCTGATCGGGCGAACACGCATTCAAATAACGACGGCAGGTCTGAAAAGGAAACCATTAGTTCTAGAACTTTCGAAAACAAATGGAACGTATACTAATTGTAAGACATCAACAGTAATTAGAAACAAGGCGACTCTTTAAGAATCTCCGTATTTAGGTTTCATGTTCTCAAGTTAATAATGTCTGACTAATTGTAAACTGATATATAATACGTTTTTTATTTCATGAGCATTGTTATTGTTAGTAGTTGCGATGGATCTGCTCTGACCTCCTTGGAATTGAGTAGATCATCGGTCATCTTCTGTGTGACACCGTCGATGAGGGCGTTGATGTTCGTCAGTGCCTTCTGTTGTTCCTCGTTTCGTGGGGTGTTCACAACTACCTTAAGCACATTACGATTAAGACTCTCATTCTGCTTAAGATTTATGAAATTTCAAAAAAAAGAAGAAAGAATCCTATTGTTAGGAACTTCTTGGAATGTTACTGAAATCGAACTTTTTCTAACAGTAAGTACCTATAGTGTAAAAGTTAGATGATACGGTACCTCGACGGCTTTTGTCCTGGACATGAGGCGGTTGGCAGTAGCGTTGATGTCCTCTCGGTCACCTAAATATTCCTGATAGAATGAAGATTGTTTTGTTATCAGTTGAATTAATCATTTACTGTTGGACTATGGCCGCTCCCCCTTACTCCAAGTTAGTTTCCGCCTCAACCTCAGTCAGTTCAACCGACCATTGATCACTAAGCAATCAGTAGTGGGCAGTAGCGTGTTTGTTCCGTCAGTTGCATTACTCACAGACCACCCCACCATCCCTTCCAATAATCCTCAAACAGTGATGAGTTTGAACAAAAAAACCCCACTATCAAACGCCCACGGTTACTAGCCACCGTTGTTTTTCTTTGTGTATTTGGAAAACCAGATTCAGATGCCCCGCTCGGTCCTTTTCTATAGACAACACTAACGTAATCATACGCAAACACGGATTTTTGAGCTAACAATGATTATATATGTATCTTATTGTTAGGGCAGGAACTAGTAGTTCCGAACTACTAGTACACAAGTAACACCTAAGCTAACGAACTCGAGGGTACCTTTCTTACAGAGTACTTCAAGAGAAAAAGGCAAAAAAGGAGGAACTTTTCGGTAACTGGAAAGTGAATATCGTGCCATTTCTCTGTCAAACTGTCAAACAGCCCTCGTTGCCTGGTTCAATATGGCAAACGGCATTTGACTGTTCTCGTTTCTATTTGAACAGAAGCTATAAATAGTGGGGATTAGTTGGCGACAGTTGATTGCCATGTGTGATCAGACGAGAAATGCAAGCGCTTTTGTGAAGAAAACATTGCCATTGCTTTGCAAGGTTCTCTTCGGACCCCAGTGGAGAACTTCTGTTTCTTCCCTTGCTAATACAACTGATTGGTCCCGATAGTTGAAATATTACATTGCCAGGAATCAATCCTTCCCCTAAGCTTTCCCACAAAACAGCTGTTCGCTCTTGTGTTGCTAGTGCATTCCCTCTTTTCTCGTTCTTTTTTCGCATGTTTTTCTCAAACGAAACTTACAATTTTTTAAGGAAATAAAAGTAGAATAGAAAACAGAACAAGCAATCACAATAGTATCAGCTGTATCAATAATACCTGCGCCTGATACAATTTTGTCCCGGGCATACGAAAAACAGGCCAAAACCCACCTAACATGAATAAAATGAAATGTGAGCAAACATGGGAGTGGTACCTTAGCCAACAATCAACAAGTAACACCCAAACGATTTCAACACAAAGTTTCTATGCATTACTTATGTATTATACCAATACCAAGCATTCGCATTTCTTACAAGCAACTAAATCCAGAGATCATGGTAGATCAAAACCACGTCTTGTACTTACGTAAGAATATAAAATTACTGTGTGTGACAATTCCGTACTACGATCAGTAAGACATACATATTTACAAGTAAGGTATTGCTCGTACCTTGTCCTAATCGGAGCAGTTCCGTGTTGAGGGAGAAGTTGGAGAGCGTGTCGATGATGCATTCTCGCTCCTGTTCCAACAGTCCGGCCGCTTCCCTGTAATCACATTTGTATTCCCAAAATGGTAATTGATAAAAATAAGCGGATTATTTCAAAAAATATAACATATGACATAAATATTTGATAAGTTCTCCCAAAAGTGCAACCGGAATACTTTTACTTATTGTTAGATTGCACACGGAAACAGTTTCTAACGCAAACCGTCTCCTGCTTTTGAAGTATCATTATTTTTCACAATCTCACGAAATTCAAACATCAATTCCCGCATTGATTTGTCATTGCAATCTCTAATGTCTATTCCTCTGGTAAGGAGTTCTGCCAAGTGATTTATTTGATAAGTGCAGTCAGTCAAGTGAATAACACTCTCCAGACATCGCATAGAAACTTCGAATGGCCATGAATATCCGTTGTTGTTCAAGCACAATGCTACACTTTCTGTCCTAATTTCCAAACAGAAGGCTTTATCTTTACTGTCCCACCAGTTATCTTATTGTTCTGACATATGTCACTCATCTTCGAACAAAAGTTAAAAACAGATCAAATTGATAACGAGCTCTATTGTAAAAAGGAAAAAGTTACAAGAATCGATCGAATCCAAGAAACTCTACGAAAGTGAAAAGTTAAAGAGCATTTCAGAATAAACAAGCTGGCCCGTATTTCACTGAATCGCCGACGGAGAGAGGAATTTCAAGAAGAAGGAAGCAAAACACAAACAAAACAATAAGATACGACGGGATCGAAGACACACACACACACAATGAGCCTTGCGTGAGGATCGAAAGCTAATTTTGACTTCCTGTGTGCTCAGCACCCTTGTTCGGTCCTTACAGAGACACTCTTACTCTACCAACGGAATAGAAAGTGTTCTTACCTGAGTTGCTCGACTCTCCTCTCCACCTCATCCAACATATTGACAATCTGTTCGTTGAAGTCATCGACACTCTTGTTCCTGACAAGGGTCACGGGGACCACACGCGCGTTTCCCGACATCTGAATGTGACAATGACAAATGTAGGAATATTTTGGGGGAATGTTAGACAAGCAAAAAAACAGTCACTGGCGCAGCACAAACACAGCAAAACGGAGTAGAATGCACACTGACAATTGAATGCATCGAATAACCGACAATATCACCAACACTGAACAGCCAATCACATACAACGAGAATATGAAAACATGCGGTGATAAGTGATATGATCATACATGAGAGAAGTGCTGATTCATGAGAGAGAAGAAGACGAATCAATGGCAGGCAGGCACCCGGGGGGAACACCTCGGCGAGTCCACTGTTTGAACAACAGACTAACCCGAGGAGGCGGGTCCGGACGGATCACGTGAATTCCTACAAGAATAAACCCATTACGTCATCTTATTGTTAGGCCGAGAAGCTTCGTGAAGTTTCTAGAGAGTTCTTGGTGGATTATGAACAGGAGAAGCTAGTTTTCATCGGATTTTGAAGCTGCCCGTGGATCTTTGCCAATCTACACAAGAAAGAAGAGCAGAGCCAGGCATGCACAGGAAACTGTTCCGTTGAACGAAGGCTGTTCACTCAAAAAAGAGTGGACCGGGTATTCCTCTGTCATGCTAAGAATGGGGTTCTCCATTGAAAGGAAGAGCAATCGTGGGATTGGATGTCACCCAATATGACACGGGTGGACAGACAACTGGACATGACTGGTTTGGCACGAACTTGTTAGAAATGGACAAGTTGACAAGCAGTCCAACAACGAACTACGGGAAAACGAGCTAAAAGCTATAGGGATTCTGTTTCTTTTTTTGGCAAACCGAGGCAAAGAGACGAATATGTACAATAGCATTCAAGAACAAGCTTGAACTGCTTTGGACATCTCTGATCGTACAAGAGGAACACCCGTGGGCGAGGTCCCCAAGGGGGAGATCGGCTATCAATGGGGAAAGAGGAGGAGAACGAGCCTGTTATGAACGGAACAACTACGGCCGTGAACAGACATTGATTATTATTATTATGTATGAAAAGTCATTTCCATTGACATCGATGTTATTGTTACACAAATGTTTCATGTTCCTTTAAGGAATCAATAACAATAAGTGACGAGAACACAGGAATACCAAAAGACTAAAATTATATTCAAGAACTCAAGAAAATTAATTAATGTTATACCAATACTCTAAATGAGATACTTGGGAATAAGTGTGTCCAAGGCATTTTCGAAGAAGTAGAGGGGGTGGGGGTGGGGCGGTCCATGGCCACACCCACACATTCGGGAATCGTCGAGCACTTTCCATGACACAACCCACTTTCACAATTCCCTATTTGTTCGTCTTACAGGGGAAACGAATTGAAGGAAATGAAACAGAAAGGCGGAGAATGTCGATTGCGCAGGCTGATAGCGGCCAGTTCCGAGGTATTTGGGAGTGGCGAAATAAAGAGATATTATTATCATGATAATATTGTGAGTCAGAGGTCATTGAACAACTAGGGAAACCCTTTTTAACGTCTAAGACAATTACAATAGAGTCTTTAAAAGTAATAAGCTATTATTAGCTTATGGTTATACAATTCACGATTACATTTGTCCAGACGCAAAGGAATGTGCGGAATACACATTGAGAACTGCAATTTGGGATGGAGATACAAAGGAGATGACCATTTGTGACACAAATGCCCCGACAAACGCGTACGCATTGATTGTACAACTTATTCTCTCTTTTCTCTGTTCCACTTTTGTATATATTGCATACCTTTCGAATACAATTTTCTCTATTTGGCAACAAACAACATATATGTAAAGTAAGTTAAGGAAATCCCTGCTTTATAAACCAAAGAAAATTGAGGCTTTCCGAAATATATGGTATCTGTAGCTTATTGTTAGCACAGTAAATCAAACAGTAGATAGAACTTTAATGCGAAATAGAAAGAAGAGGCAAAGTATTAACAGCGTTCTCTCATATTTCAATGCATGCCGATCTCTGCATCCCACTCAAAAGTGTGGCCTTGAGGACGTTTTAAGAAATTCATATCTATTTAATTGTGAACAGTATTAGAACAATAAAGTAATCAATTCTTGGCTCAGTTAAGTTGTCAACATTGTTTGTACCACAGAACAAAATGTATGCACATAACAATCAGCAAACTGACAAAAACATTTGAACGGAAAGGATGGAAAGTGGGTGTGTCATGGGGATTGCGACCAGACGGCAGCAACTATCCACATGTCGACCACGCCCTGGCTGGTCATCCCCCCCCACCTCTATCTCTCTCTCTCTCTCTCTTACAAAACATGGTCATCCCCACACCCACATTATATCAGTTGGATGAATGAAAAGAGTACAATTCGCACGTAGTAACGATATTTCGCTGTGTTGTTAGTATGATGTCACCAGAGTTTTTGGGCATAAACACTTTTTCTCTTGTACATAAGTAACAAATTCAAAGGGGGAGATAGAAAAAATCAGACATAATGTAGTTTGATAATCCTCCAGAACGATTCGTCGGGGTTTGTGGCGATTTGGTGTGTTTTCAACGCAAGCCATTCCTTTAGTGTAGAAATAACGAGAATGACCTTGTCAGACACAAAGAACCTACGAGAAATACGAAAAAATGATAGCAAGGCTAGATTAACAAATATTAATGGAATATTCAATGTTACTAAAGAGTAATTCTAAACACAATAGGCTACTCCAGCATTTTCCACTAATATCTTATAATTAGCGTACATTGTCCATAGAAAATGAATCGAACTTTATTTCATACATATAGGGATATTGATTATTTATTGCAAGAAAGTAGTCGTTGTAATATAAGTAGAGTTGTGAATCGTTGAATCCATAATTGTTTCCTTCACTGGCTACTCATGTATTAAAAAACTAGAAACACTAATAAAAGGAAAACAACACAGTGTTCATATCACAATGAGTACACTTTGTGCACAATCATCGCCTGACAGTCTCTGAAAACCTGAAACCTCCCGGAACTTTTTTGTGGAAATGAAAACAAAACGTACCTGAGATATAGCACAATGCTCTGAAAGTTTTTCCCCAGTTTAAAAAAAATTGATTATGATGATAATGGAAATGATTGTATACCTGACGTGGTGGAAGCCGTTGTTGTTGTTGTCGTAGCTGTAATATAAGATGTTACCAGAGAATAAAAAGGTGGTGTTTTTCAGGGTAGTGCCTCTTTGTTCGAGAAACAAAATGGGGAATATCCCCCAATTTAAACCTCTTACAATTAGGCAGAAATGTATTCAATGCAAAAGAACCTTGTGCCACCAAAATATTGGGTACCAATATGAAATTCGGTCCGTAGGTACACCCTTCCAATTCTCGACTACTATACGCCCTACATTTATATTCTATGAATGTAGTACTCGTTTATAGCATCACTATATTTATACATTACTCCTCCACAACAACAACTAAAAAACCATTATATACTCATGCTCTGAAAACAAAGCCTTTGCCTTTGCTCTGAAAATGTTTCAAACAATGAGGTTATAGAAAAGTCCTGATTAAGTTTCTCGATTATGAGAAGAAGAAACAAAACTTACTGGACGTAGTCGTGCTCGTTGTTGTCACGATCGAAGCTGGAAAGATCTCCATGCATCGAATGTCAATGACTATCTCACTAGGGAGCAAACTAGAATTTGTATTGGAATTCTTGTATGCAATATTACACACATGATTACTGTAATCGATTACAGTAATTTCAACCTCCTAATGTTATGATTCTGGCCGACCGATGAGCGTTTCTAACTTCAAATTCAGACATCCTAAGGGATACCCACACATGGCGAATATTTATTTTCTGTATACATTAATTTTCGATATGTATGCAAATGTTTCATGTGCTCGCTACTAAAATAGCGTGCACAGGTTATGTGAACATATTCAGGATATGAATGCCTACCATCGCAGTAGACATTCTGGTAGATTGGCTGGCCTGGAAAGAGATCCAGCTCCCATGCACCGTCTGTGCATGTAAAGTCCACCGTTGATGACACCTGGCTCGGGTCTGGCTCATTTCCGATCTGAATGGCTTAGATTATGAATAGGGCTTAAAGAAGGAGTGAACGCACTTTTTTTTTACTATGCCCGAGTCTTACTTATGTTTGCTGTGAAACAAGAATAAAGAGGGCGTAGTTTCATGGTATTTTTTGACGATTTTCTGTCTTTCGAGCCTCACAAAACACTCAATTGGCATTTATAGCACTAAAGACCACACTCAGGGTAAGCTATGGTTAACGGGAACATAGTACTTTAAAAAGTGAGTTTACTCCTTCTTTAAGGAATTATTTAAAGTGTTATGTGAATTACTATCAAGTGTTCTTCTTTCTTTAATTAATCACCATTTATTTGATATATTGATCTCTTCTTGTAGCGCTTGTCTTCAACAAAAGAGCTAATTTCTCCTACTCAGAGAAAAATAAGATTCAAATGCGGAGTGTTAGTGTGTACTTATTGCTAGTGCTTGAGTGTCTAACAATAAGACGCTCATTTTCCCAATATGATTACTACTACTATGCCTAACACTGTATTAAATGAGTGTTTTAAATACTCCAGCACTATTGAGGGTTCTTTGAGGCGTCCTGAGAGATTATTCAAACTACTTGCCGGAGCGCATTGTCCTTGCTCAAAACCATCTCCTTCGAGCCAGACGCATTCGAGGAGCGGACCCATTCCCGAACAAGTGGCGGACAACGAGCAACCGTCGGGCGAATAGTCCATGTCCGGTGCGAATTCCTGAAATGCGTCAACGAATTATCGATCTATGGACGCGCAACTGGTGTTCACGTACCATTTGTCCCGCAGGGGGCGGGTCCAAGCCATCCGAGGTCGTGTCCATGTTGGGGCAGGAACATTGTGCATCTGGAAGAAAAACGATAAAAAGGCAAGTCTGTTATCACGTAATGCAAAATGAAATATTCTTCGTTATTCATACTATATTGCCTGTATCCTGTAAAAGGATCTATCATTGTGTTTAACAATGTTAATTAAAGTGTAGTTAGATGTTCTGAGGAGAAGAGAAGACACATACCAGAACAGGGCAGGAGTGCGCAGAATGCGGTGGCCACAATCAGAAGATGTTTGGGGGAGAACATCATCTTTTTTTTCTTCTTCTGTATGCAACAAGTGGATCACTGCAATTGTGCCTTATACCATACATTTAAAATACGTACATCAGTTGCCTCTCACAGAAAAATAAAACTGTATGGCACTGAATTTCTCAATAGAAGCATTATTCTTTATACTGAAAAAAGGTGTTTTAAACATTCCACCACTATTGAGGATTGAGTTATGTGCTTCGGCCGTGGCTGTATTTCTAACAATAAGAGCGCTGACTAATTGACAGTCAAGGGCTATTATTGTCAGAATACGCAATAATAATTCTTTGTGGAAGTTTGTATTATTTTAGAAACCCTAAATTCGAATAAACGAATGAGATATGAAAATCGATGTATGTAGAAGGAAGAAGCACGAACCTTGTCGTCCAGGAGCGCTCAGTGGGAGCGAAATGTATCCATTCCATCGACCACCTTATCTTTTATACAGTGCATTGTTGACACGGACATTTTTGTGGGGGTGGCAGAACAAAAACGGAAGAAATATGATGGCAAACAATGGAGGTGCGAGCGGATGGACGGATACGGTAGATCAGTGGATGCGCACGTTGTAGGACACCATGACCTTTTTAAACATAAAAGTGACCTTAACCAAGAGATCGGTCACAGAAGCCAATATAACCGAAGCCAATATAAAGTAGACAAGCAAACTTCCGATTTCTTTATCCAGTTTGCTTTTCAATAGTTATAGCCTGTCGTTACCGGCAGATTACCATAAGTTTATAAACACAAAAAAACATAAGCAATTAAATATCTAAGAAACTTTTACATTCGTAGGTGAGGACACTTTTCTCGGGCTCTTGCTATACCTAACAATAAGAATGTGTTTGCTGTAGAGTTGATTATTGTTATAACCGTATGATGAAAATCATTTGAATATGAATCTCCGTCGTCCATTCACTTCTCAACTTTCAGATGGTTACGAATTAGTATTTTTGCTCAAACATAGTAGATCAACTACCCTGAAGAGCAGCAGTCCACTCAATAGCATTACGGTGACGATTGTGGGATAAGTAAGCGTTGCGTGCAAAAAGCAAATAAGTCGCACGATAAATTTGTTTCCACACTGTGCAAAAAATGAAGGAGATATTGTTGATGATAATCTGAAGCACGTGTACAAATAACATTTTATTCGCGTTGAGTGCCCCCTCCCCAAGTGTGGTACGGTACCTTGTGATCTACTGTTAAGAAGCATTATCTCCGGTTCTCACATTTTTACAAGTTATCTATTTATTCGTTTGTATGATCGTTTATGCCAGGACATCAACAACGCTCTGCTTTCCATATCCGAAGCAAACATCCGAAACGACATTATGGGTCCGCAACACAATTCCTTTTCGAAGGTGCTTTGCCACACCTGCCTACGCTTACGCATTCCCTCTCGTACATGTTGACTATCTCAGCCGCGGTAGTAATCCCCTTCACCTTTATTCCGTGAGAAGACAAAGAATAAAAATAAAATTCCTTTGTTAGTTCACGGAGAACATCTCGCCGAGTGGAGGGGATTACTACCGCGGCAGGGAGCTTCATGGCTTAAAATTCCTTACTTGTTCCATGTTGTGCATACATAGGGGAGATCTCGGTCACTCCATCGAATTCTCTTTCAATTCACAAGGTCAGTGAAGCGTTGCGTGAAACTTTTCGGTGCACAACCATCCTTTTGGTTGTTCGACGTCTTCGAATCTCTGTGCACTCTCCGTCATTCACTGTACTTTTTGTTCAGCCCACTTCAGCAGCAGAATGTTAGGTGTGTTACATACTATGTAGAGTTGGTAATACGACTTTTTTTGGAAATCGTCACTTCTTTCGACGCTTTTGTTGATTGCCCCATGAGGCTAATCAGTAAAATCGACAAACGAGCAAATAAGCGACTGCAACTGGAACTGGAAGTAATAGTGGAATCGATAGTCCACTGAATTCGCGCATTCGACAATCGTAGTTGGATCTGATTCGCCTATTCATTATCTTATTGTTAGAACACAACTGTCGTTTGATGTGAATAGCTAGTCGATTGAGTTCACTATCGAAGAGACTATTATAGACGTTACAGCTCAATCGATTACTTGCACGTTCGACGATTTCATCGATTCAGCTTACAGTCATATTCACGCTTTTGACACTCTCAATTGAATGAAACACACACAACATTAGCAGCTATTTATAGCGAAAGAGCGACATTCATTGTCATTCGGTAAGTGTATTCATGGAACTAGTTCTTCCTATATGGAATTCTCTCATTCACTGTGTCATTTTTGAACATCTCGCAAATTCGCAATATACATCA
>JACMIJ010000966.1:0-14423 GCA_014805365.1 Koerneria luziae
CCCAGCACAGCACGGTTTCCTCTCACGCAGGTCTTGCACAACCTCCATACTAACATCTTTATCAATTTTCATCGTGTTGTTAGCACAAAATCGTATGCTAGTGTTGCCAATGTTGATTTTACTACTGCTTTTGATCTCGTGTGTATACCAATTCTTCTCCATAAACTCTCTTCTTCTTTAGGAATTTCTGGCTCCTTGCCAAGATGGTTCCACTCTTTTCCTATGAATCGATCTCAATCTGTCTGTCTTACTTTCTGGCTATCTCTCGCCGTCTTACTCTGTCCCTCCCGGAGTCGCCCAGGGTAGTGTACTTGCTCCTCTTTTATTTTTAGCCTATATCAATGATCTACCAACCTCTCTTCCTCCAGGCTGTTTCATTGAGATGTACGCAGATTTTTTTTAAACAATTTACATTTATCGCATAATCGACGTCTTCATACTAATGACGTGATGCGGGCGAAGTGATCAATCCTCGGGTTCCCTCGGTCATCCTTGGTTGTACGCAGATGATGCTAAGATACACTCTATTGACAATACTCCCCTTCTGCAATCTGCTCATGATGCCCTTCTTTCTTGGGCCAACTCCAACCAGCTTAAGATCTCTGTCTCCAAAACAGTTGTTTGTCTCATTGGCAGTCGCCACCCTTCTTCCACTTTTTTCTTAATGATGCTCTTCTTCCTGTTGTAGATTACGTTAAGGATGTGGGAATTACCTACTCTTCCAAACTTGACGTTAAAAAACATGTCCAATCGATCAATCGCAAAGCCCTCTCTCGTTCCTATGTCATTCTTCGCACCTTCCGATCCAATTCCTCCTCTTTTCTCATACAATTGTTTAACACTTACGTAAGGCCCATCCTTGAATACTCATCTATATTTTTTAATCCCCGTGCCAAAGGCCTACGCAAAACTCTAGAACACCCTCTTCGCATATATATATACTCGTATAATTCTTGCTCGCCAAAACGTTTACTTATCTTATCCAAATAGGCTCAAATATCTCAACATCACATCACTTGCTCACCGTAGAACCCTATCTGATCTTGTCTTTACATTCAAAGTTTTTAAAGGTTGTATTGACTTGTCTCCTTCCTCACTGTTCTCCATGCCTTTTAACACCCGTTCCTCTCGTCATCACCGGTTTCGTATCAACCACCCGCTATCATTAACACCTCAAAACTCCGCATTCTATTCCAGCCGCATCGTTGATATGTGGAATGGCTTACCCGATCGTTTCTTTGACCTTTCTTTCAATAACTTCAAAAAGGCTGTCAGTGATCATCTTCTCTCATTAGGCCATTCATGACTACTTCTTTCTTACATACTCCCGTCTTCTTGCCACACTCCCCTTTCCCCCCTTTTCCAAGCCCCTCAACTACGAAACAGAAATCGCACATTATTATACATTGGCATTACAATTATAAGGGTTTGATAAATAAATAAAGAAATAAATAAAGTAAAAAGAAGGGTTATATTCGCTTAAACAACTTTCGGGCTTATTTGAGGGTTATTTTTCTTTGTGCAGATCGGTTAACATGCAGTTCCGGTAGTTGCCGGCAAAGCAAGCGACACAATTGATCACCGGTTAACCACTGTTAGGATGTACGCTCGGTGCTTCGCAGTCCTACCGTTTTCGGTCGTTTACGTGCCGGACTGTTTTGGACTGTTGTTACGGGCAACAGTTGTACAAAAGACGGTAGGACTGTAGCCGGCTTTTTTGTTTATGGCGACAGTCCGACAAATAGCCGATAAAAGCCGGCAACATTCGCACAATAAACGGGGGGTTACGTGTTGGACTGTTTCACCGAAAACGGTAGGACTGCGAAGCACCGAGCGATCGCAGACATACGAGCGCTCGCATCAGATCACCAGAGACCGTGGGGAAATGACTATTGCGGGAAGTGATGTTGCGGGAATTGCGGGAAACGTGGATTCCAAGGTTTCCTCACACCAGAGGGCCAGCGAGAGTGCAGTACACAAGAAAACGTCTTCTTATACAATCTATTTTATGTACAAACGAGCTAACCTCGTTATGTGCTTGCTCGGCAGTCATAAATACAATATCCACACTGTGAGACCAATCGTTATTACCTCAACATCCTATGAAATGTTTCTATGGAAACTTTGACCTCGTGAAGTGTTTACAGTACACAATTTTCGCCATCCTGCACGTTAGTCATAAGTTCGGAGTATGTCTGTCTGCCGTGACAATGACTCATTCGCATCTAGACAGAAAGTGTGACCCGCTACAGTAGGCATCGCTTGTCTGCTATTCGACACCACAACCAATGTCATTGTCAACAATACTTCATTTGTTATGCCGTTCTGTTCGTTCTTGCTTGCCTTACCATACTTTGTGACAACGATACTGACTGAGCGATCGCTCACTTGGTTACAAGCTGACTGACTTGAAGTTCCCCAATTTCCAACCGCTAGACCAAAGAGTAAGACACATGGTTAATCGAGAGAATCATGCAGACATGACTTCGAATGCTCCACGCTTCCTTACAAACCACTGTGTAACCCAGTGCGCTCGAGACGGTCTACTGTTTTTTTCAGCTTAGAGCGCTAGTTTCATCAAGACTGAAAACACCTTATCTGTTACGCAAGATCGAAGTAGACAAAGCCCGGCGTTCTGCCTTTTATATGCATAATGAATGTGCATACGTATCCAGTGCACATCTAGACTTCGTCGGGGAACCGACTGGTGTCCGATGGACTGAGCAATTACCATCTTCTGCAATTGTTGTATCCCGTTGTCAGCGCTACTGATCCAAAAATGTTCGAATTTATAAAGACTTGTTCAATGTTCGCTCGTGGAAAGTAAGTGTCAGAAGTCTCGTAGTCTCGTTGCTGTACGCATATCGTAACGAAACCGCGCGACTTTGTTACACAGTACTCATATTTGCTTTCAGTGGATTTCCGTAATGCCAGTTCATCAAAAATGCTGCCGTGTGAAGATTTATGTGAATTTACACGGATCAGACTGCATCGCAAATACAAGAGGCACAAGTAGCTTGGTCCCGCCACGCTTTCCCTTCCAGCTGATCACGGACAACGGTAAGCTGGGCCAGTGCTCTTCAGTTCAAATAAGGGCATCCTGTTTATGTACCAAGAACAGTCGGTAAATTTTTCCACACATTTTCATCATGCACAATGCAAACGAAAAGATACTTTTAGGATTGCATTTGTATACATTCGCCGGGTTACAGTCTGCATGTGTTTTTTCACTGCACACATTTTCGTTTCTTTCACATGTTGCTGTGCAATCCTAAAAGAACAGCTTTGCTAAGAATGAAGACAAGTTATCGTTGGGTTCACGTGCTGTCTCAATCAAAAAGCCATGTGTATCTTTTTGAACATTGCCTAATCTCATTGCAAACACATTTCGTAGCATTATCGATATTCTGATTGATTTCATCCCTTTAAAAAACAGAATGTATTGTTTTTGTGGGGAACAACATCATCCCTTGCTTGCAGAGATCCGAGACATGTCACAGCAACAGCAGCACTTTCAAGGATCCGGTACACCACATGGCGCTGGGCCACCCAGCAACGCCAGATCAACCCCGATGCAGCAACAAGGACAACAGGCGGTATGTGTGTGTTTGCGGGGACAATTGATTTCATTAGCCCATTCGGTACGGAACAGGCCAACACCCCGTTTACTGTGCTAATGTTACCGGCTTTCGCTAGACTGGTACCGCATAGAAAGCCGGCTACAGTTCTACCGTTTTTTTTGTACGACTGTCGCCCGTAGCAACAGTCCAAAACAGTCAAACACGTAAACGACCGAAAACGGTAGGACTGCGAAGCACCGAGCACAAATCACTTGTGCACCACAATATGATACCTGTAACCAAACACGGAATGTATGTATTTTAGCATGAACTTCAAATTGTGCTCCCTATTACCAAGATTTACTCCGATTTACTGCTTTCTGTGAGAATTATATCTATACGCTTGTGCGCTTTTTAGAATAGCCCATTCTTTCAAATGTTTTCTGTGTAAGGTAACACATAGTGCGTTGGATATTAACGTGCTAGGTAGAAGGCTAAGAGAGTAATGTACGTATTAATGCTGCTAGTTGTTGTTAGTATTTCGGAGACTGTTGTTTTCGGTCTCTGCCAGAATAAGTTATGTAAAGAATCACTACTTCTCAGGTTAATGTTTCGCCGAGTGCTAACAATAAGATTTTTCCCATTATTTCATCAGTTTTTGACACCACATCATTCACGAACTAACTAAGTAAATTTGTGCTTTACAGACCGATTTCGATTTTTACTCAATTTTTTACTCGACTTTTTACTCACAGTACTCACCAGCATCGAAATTTCATGGAACATATTTTTCAGACGCCGAACATGCAACAAATGTGGCAGTGGTTCTCAGCAATGCAATTGAACCAACAACCGCAGCAGCAGCAACAGTCGGCACAACCGTTCCAGCCATATCCGCCTCAGCAAGCGACATTTCAGCAGCAACCGCCGTACCCGTACCAGCAACCATATCAACAACCAACTCCAGTGGATATGTACCGCTCAGCATCAGCGGTTCCAGTGCAACCGGCACCATATGCAGTCGGAAACCCAATGTACCAACAACAGAATACCATGCCGGTACATTTCTTTGCTTTATTATCACGTATCCAATACTTGAAGAAGTACTTCCCTTTCCTGTACTGACTGGATGAAGTGTCTGGTTTAACACCACCATGTTCCTCGGTGAACTAGTCAAAATCCACCGAACAGAAACCAAAGACCACGGTGAAAACCATTAAAAACATATGCACCGTTTAGCACGGTGGGATCACGATTTACGTGGCTCCACCAAGCAGTTCGGTTTTGAGCATAGGCTTCACTTTTGTCTGAAGCACACCAAAAAAAAAACGAAATCATTGATGTCGTACTTTTGGAGAATAATTCCATGTTTAAATTCTTTGCAATTTGAACCTTTCGATTGACTAACGACAAGACCTAGTTGTCATAGGAAGTTTGTCGTGGGGCGGTTCAATTAGAAGATGTCCGATCGGCTTAAGGTGGCAGGAGCACTAGTTTCGTTTCACATGAAAACGGCGCTACCAGTACGGCGGTTGTAGTTTGTAGCACGAATACGTGTTTTTTTCTCGATTGTGGTGTTCAGACGTATGATCCGATAGCAATGCAGGCGATGCAACACCCATTTGCGACGATGCAGCGCAATCCGATAATGCCGATGTCTCCGATGGACCACCCAGTAGCTCCACCACTCGTCTACCAGGGCACACCAACTGCCACACCACAAGGACAATACCCACCGCAGCCAAGCGCATACCAGTACTGTAAGCCGGTTTTGTTTTGGATCCCAGCACCCTTAGTTCTAATATCGTAGAATTTCTATTTCTTTTTGTATCTTTGTCAATTATTATGTTGCATCCAATTCAGACCCCCGACATATCGACCAAGGTCCAAGTTACAAACACGAAAGTGGAACCTCAACGCCGAGCCGTGAAGTCAGCAGCTTCGACCGGGTACGGGAGAGTTTACATTACTCGGGAAACAACTCTCCGAGTTTTTTTTTCCTCAGTGGTAAAAATACTTTTAGTAAAATATGTATTTTTGTTCCAAAACATACATATTCCTGATTTGTGACTAATGTACAGGATGTCGAAAAGTTAACACTGCGAACACATCAGGATGTCTATATTTCCAGTGAAGCATTTCACAGGATGTTGGAATAACTGTGATTGGTCACGGTGTGAACGTGATATGTATGCACAATGAGCAGCTTCTGCAAGCTTACAACATATAACTTATTGCTTATAACATCTATATATATACTAGCACTTCCCCAAAAGGGTTCAAAAGCGAGACAAAAGCTCTATTATCTTCTGCCCAAAGGAAAAGGGGTATTTTTTGGGCTACCCATAGCCTACGGCTAGTAAACATATAACTTATAACATTAACTTATGACCAAAACAGCATAAGATACGGTTTCAGATGAGTCCACCTCCGACGCTCTCCCCTCATCCGCCGGCGAACGTTCGCGCCGTGCCGGGGATTCGGCCAAGGGAGGAGAAGCGGTCCATGATCTCCAATGTCCAAAATGTGCCAACAACTTCCAGAAATTCCGAAGCACAAGCGGCGGTGTGAGTGTGCACGTTGAAATCAGAGCATCATAATCCCTCTTGCTAAACGATTTCGAAGATTCATACTGGACTCACGGAATTGTCCGATAAGTGAGAAATGCAAAAATTACTGCGTGTACAGGGCTCACGAATTTTTTTTCCGGTAAGCTAGCAGACGCAAAATTGCTGTGATTACACAGTTATTCGTTGTTAAACGTACACAGTGCTACTCAAATATTCCTGTTAACTATGGCTGAAGACATGAATTTGAATTTTGTTATCGGAACAGTTTATTTTGCATTTTCGTGAGTCGAATACAGGTTGAATACGATTGCGGTCGGATTAAGCCACGAGATTTAAAGCGAAACGTAGGCTAAGTACCCAAACATATCAACATGTTATACATGTATGTACATGTCAGCATCTGTTAGCATCTTTTTTATATATATGCTTTATTCAACAAGTGAATAAGATACAACACATCAGGCGCTAGGCGTTTACAATGTAAGGGGAGATAACTGTGTGTCAGAGAAATTAAATATATTGATAGGCACCTGGCTTGATCGAAAGTAAGTTACGTATACTAGAAGTAAGTTATGCTCCTTATCCAAAAGAAAACAAGATAAGTTATGTTTGCTGCCGATGCAGTGAAAATCGCACGTATGTCGTGTGAATATGTACGTTTATGGACTATTTATCTGATATATGTAAATAGCTGAACGAATCTTCATACAAAAATCTGTATCAGGCGCCCGAACGGCACGGTTTTCACGTCCAGAGGCACACAAGGAGATCCGAATTGGAAAGCGCGAGCATTGCAAGAAATGGGACATGTACGTATGCTGATGTCTTTTATATTGGTACACACAGAGAAAAATGACTAAATAAAATGACTGCGAAACGCTGTCAGCCATTATATGACTTATCTTGCTGCGAAATAAGTCATATAATGGCCTTAATGTAAGCCATATAATGGATTACAGCGTTTCGCAGTCATTTTATTTAGTCATTTTTCTCTGTGTGTAACAACAAACATATCCCAAGATCATTACCGTAGCCGATTTCGTTCACTATAGAGTCAATTTTTTCTTACTTCTTCCTTACGCGCATCTTCTTGCCGCCGTAGTAACTGCATCATTTCCCAGGTGAAAGGAATGTAGTGCTCCCGATAGGGCATGCTCTCCGAGAAACAGTTCACAGAATGTTAGACTATCTATGCTTGGTCAGAGGGGGTCCCCAATGTTGATAATTTTTCTTGTAACGAAAATGTGTATACTTTCAGAAACCTGCGCCGGACAACATTTACGCCTATTCGGAATCCTTGGGCGAGGATCAGTACCTCGTGTACATAATATGGAACATTGTGGTCGGTCGGACACGTTACGGCGTCAAGACAATGGTTCGTCAACTAATCAGCAGACATTGTTTGCTTACTCGATGGCTCAGTTGGTTGCGTGCTGGTTTGTCATTTAGAGGATCCCGAGATCGGATTCCGCTGAATCCACCTAAGCCATGAAGTAGGAAATGTATCTTAGTGGTGTGTAGCGAACACGAATCGAATGATTCTGGTGCTTCCATATAGAAGAAAACAGTATTCAGAAAAGTTTTTTCATTACAGGTGAAGGAGCTGGATGCGTTGGTTCGACAGTCTTTTGAGGTCTTCGGAAATAAAAAGAATGGGGCAGTACCACCAGACATGGTTGGTTTTTTTTACAATAGCTGCTTTTGTTACTCAGAGACACAGAGAGAGAGAGAGAGAGAGAGAGAGAGAGAGAGAGAGAGAGAAATTCAAACCTAATTACTGCAGTGTGCAAGTTCTTCACAATTCATTTCACCTTCACAAGCGAACATACATAAAAATGCAAAAAAAAACACGTTGCAAGATATGCAATGTGAGAAATCCGTGACAATAGCAACTGAAAGCAGCAAGCTTTTCAAAACAACATTCAATAAACCGTTCAATGTGAGTATACATTAAGATGATTTACTTTATATGGTGTCTGGCTTTAAAGTTTAAAGTTATTGGTGCACAAGCTACTTTGACAATGGTGCTTTATATACAATACAATAAATTTTTCAATGCAAAAAATGTTCGTGATACTAATGTACAGAAATTTGAGCAATGGCTGGGGCTATTGGAAGATCACGCCAACGACTTCGGTATGCAGCTCGTCTACCGACAGAAAACGGTAGGCTGTTTTTTTTCTTCAGATATCGTGTACATTCATGTAAAAGCTCGAGATGTATGGAGTTGGTTTTTCCTCGTCGTTTTTTATTATTTGTTTTGTGCACGCTCACACCGACGTGTGAATTGTATTTCTGGTAAAACTAATCAAAGAAAAAATAAACCTCAAATCTTGAGTGTTTAGACACTCTTTGGTGCTAGAGGGCTCATAACCTTTATTATACTAAACATATAAATTTTTTTGAGCACTCAAGCACTATTCAGGCTGATTTGAAGCGAATTTTTTTCTCCGATCAAGTCTAGAAATCTACGTATGCTCAAGCGCTCTGTAGTTTCGCCTCTCATCTATGATGTGAAAAATAACATGAAATCAATGTAACAAACACAAGCATGCACGCAGTACAGGCTTTCTGATTCTGATTGTTGTTTCAGATGTTCGTAGAGCTGAATCCGAACGAGTTGTGATGAACGAACACTCGCGTTATTCACCGATCATGCAGATCTGGATCGTGTTATCTGTATTATTAGCTTATCTGACTCCGTTCTGTACAAATGACTCGACTGTAATTACATGTCCAATTTTCTTAACGTCTTTGAAACCTGCGTAACTCTCTTCTGTTTCCTATGCTCCTGACGCTACCATCAGACGCGAAAAAATTGACTAAGGTAGAAAATTTGAATATTCAGGCCAGATATCATTCACTATGGTGACAGTCGGATATTTGTATGGAACGGAGTCAGATATTCCAATAGTAGACCATGACCTCATGATCTTTAGAGCATGATCTACCTATGATGTTTACCGTTTGTAACCAAGCAAATATTTATGCATCTTTTGAACCTTTTTGCGCTTGAATAATGTATTCTATGAGTCACATTCACATATCTATTGATATGAACATGGTCTTATCAACATATTCTGATATAAAAACGACTTACTGATTTGATTCGATGTTGTCGATATACTGTGGGTGTTTACTACATACATGTATCTCGTAACGTAACTTGTTGCTCTATAAGCTAAATTTGTGATTGTTGGCTTGTTTTAGGCTAATAAATTGAACGATGAGTTGGGGTTCACTGAACTAACAATGTAAATAATACACATACATTAGGTAATCTACAACATGAGACCCGGGTTCGATTCCCGGCCGCGTCCCTACTCATGCAGATCTTGATCTTGTGAAGCTAGATGTCATTCCTCGGGGGTCGGCATTTGATTGTGACAGCTTCACAAACAGCATGCGGTTCATGTGAATGAACGTCCTGGCCCTCTCAGGCGAAGTAACCAAAAACTGTCACAATAAAAAAACTATTACTATAAAGAGATATATCCAAAACTTGTGACTAATGTACAAGATGTCGACATTTTTTTGTACTGAAACCATTCCAGGAGGCGCAAATTTAGGTACAAACATATCGCTGAATTTCTTAAAATAAATATGATTGGTCACAATGTAAATAACATAAGCCTGGTACGGTAGAACTTTGCATTTACGTTGTCGAACTGTTGTGCGGAATGGAGCCACGCCATCTACTACGATTAGTTTATGCACAATCAGTTTCGCATCTTGCAACATGAACAATACGATTGAGTGGCGTACACGACAATGCGTAATACTAATAAAAGTTTTCTCTCTCTCGCTGGAATTGGATATGGGTATGCAGGGGATATTAGGTACAACCGACGAGATATGGTAGAAACACATTAACAAAAGCAACAATACAGTGCTATGACATCGAGTTCACATTAACATGTTAGCAAGCGAAATAGGTAAAATAGAAATATAATTAGAAGGATCCGAACTAACTACAAAGAACGTTAGTATACAGCTTGAAGTTGTGCGATAACTGCATAACGCGAATATGTTACGTTTATAGATACGTTCTATACATGGAGTTATAGTATATAATGAATATGTTTGTATTATATGTATGTACATATATGTTATTGTAAACCCTAGCGAGTAAAACAACACGTTTCTGTTATAAGAGTATCAAAAACGGAGAGGAGCAGCGGACGGTCTATGGGCACTCGAACATCGAAACAGCAATGTGCGAGTGTCCACATACCAACAACAATCGATAAAAAGAACAATATAATCAGGGAAAATAAGCCTCAAATTTTAAGTGCTCAAACACTCTCTAGTGCTTGAGTGTTTACAATGCTTATTTAAACAGGATCACGAAATACATAACACTGCAAGAATGAGTGTTTTTGATACCTAAGCAGAATTTTGTGTTGTGTGAGGCTTATTTTCTCTGAAACTAAGCGAGTACATCCAATGAATGGAAGAATGAACAAAGATGAATGAACAATATCTTCCAGTAAGTTATTCTAGGGTGTAAATATAAGTTATCATATATACATGGAGATCGATATTTCATGATTAGTCTACAATGTTAAGAATTCAGCAGAATGAGGAAAATTGCATCGTTTGTCATATACTCAGTTAAGAATGGGGATTTAATAGCACTGTAGTGCATAATATTGTATACTCATTTTCTCGAGGTTAAGTATTTAGTAATCCAGTGCAGGAAAAGACAATGCTATTAACGAACTCCAGAACATCAGGGTTTGCTTATGTGGAACGTTTTCAGGTTTGCTTATGTGGAACGTTTGTCCAAAGATTACTGTTTTACATTTTGTTCATTATTGGGGTGTGCTCGTGCATTGGCAGCTCGGGAAGCGGTGTGAGCGGCGTCGTGAAGCTCTTCGATGCGGAACGATGCGAGTGTCGAGGCGTACCGGTGATGCACTTGCGCACCTGAAACGTCGACTGTACGGGTACACCATGTTACACCACACACCATTTTTTTGTAACGGTTTGTATGAATCTATAAGATTGAGGTGGTGGGTGCTGCACAGCAGTTTGCAGTGCAACAAAGCAATCTTTTTTGGCTAGCGAACTTTTTGTATGGCCAAGCTCATGCCGTTTTAAGTTTCTTGTAAGTGTTTCTATTACGAAGCAGCTTGAGCTAAGAAACTTTCCTCATTAGATTTTTTCACCTAACAAAAAGTGATTTCGCTACAAATTTTCTGATTATGCTACTAGTCATATGGGAAGAAAGACGACTAAGATTGTCTACCCCAGAATTCCCCAGAATTTGAGTTGAAAATTTCCAAGTCTAATGCTAATCATTTGCCATAAATGGACTATGACAATCATTCTTCGGAACCTGCACATAATAGGAAAAAACAAGTACCTCTTTGAAGCGCTCGATAAGATGCTGGCGGAAATGACGAGAAGACGAGCAGAACAACACGAAATTGAGCATCTAAACGGGCGAAATCGAGCCTTCTTCACTATCATTCGTTAGCATCATTACTAACGAAGCGATAACGTGAAAAGCGCGCATATTTTCGCGATGCGCTGATTTTTGCCCCAGGAACTAGAATTTTTCGCGTTCTTTGAAGCGTCCAACGTGCAAAATTTGTGTTTCACCTTTCTGAACTCGGGATTGCGGCTGGCTGGCTGGCACAACATCAACCAACACGGAAGGGTAGGATAAATCAGGAATTGGACCGGGTCCGATTTACGGACCGAATCGCATCATCAAAGTATTAGCCGTTCGATGAACCGGCTGTCTCCAAAACACTACAAGCTTTTACTTTACCTAAGGGAAGAGGAAGAAACAGAAGAAATATAAGCTGCTTACCTTGCCCGTGATTGTGAAGCTGTTCGTAGCAGCCATGATTAGCACCCTGGTCACGGTCTGAAAGGCATCGTTGTACTTCCCCCGTTGTTTTGGTACTTACATTAATACATGGCAAACAATACACATATATTAGCCTAAATGGTGTTGTACTCATTTGCTTCAGCGCAATGCACTTCTGCTGAGAAAATACGCGCTACGAACACTCTAGCAGCAAAATAGTGTATAAAACACTCAGAGTTTGATCATTTCTTTTCTGTGAGTATATATAGATCACAACACGAAATAGTGCGAGTATCCACTACTAGACGTACATCACTGGGTATGTATTCGTAGCAGTCCAGTATGAACACGATCGCACCCGGTGCATTGCACACGATGAAGCTGGTCAGAATGACGACCACCATGAAAGTCACCTGAACAGTGGAAATCATAATTATGATAGTTCATCTTGGTTGAAATATGTGTGTTTGCACACTTTTTGTTAAAGGGAGCCGGAAATCGTGAATCCTCGTGGGCAAAATGCACCATTTACTTATATAGCTCACAAAAGTAGCGGGTCGCTTATGCACGCAATTCTGCTAAGAGGAAACAACGGTTTCTTGCTTCCTTTAAAGGAACTGTGCAAAATTGTTGCTTCGTTGCGGCAAACAAAAAAGTTTGTATGCTAGAGGGTACTACTGTAAACATATAAAGGTCTAGCTGTTTAGCAATTTTGTTGTTACGGTAACTTTTCTCATATGTCTTACCTTTCGTTCATTTCGCTCGCGCGTCGTGATGAGGGCGCGATTCACCGACGAGTCACTGGTGGTCGGGAACTTGTTCTTCTTCAGTGCGAATATGAGCAGGCAGTTGAGGAACGACGAGATGATGCTCGGCATCACGACCACCGCCAGCGCGTGCACCGTGATGAGGTTGCGGGTGATCGGGTAGTCCTTGCGCTGAACGGGGAAAATTACCTGTCTGAGCTTCTTAAACTAGTGCGTTAGCTATAACTGCGCAAGTTATAGTATTAGTGGTTGCTAGTTACATAAAGGTTTTCTGCCAGTGCCCTAGCTGTAACTGTGCTAGTCGTTGTAGTGTTGGCTGCAAACGTGTTGCTAGTAAGCTCTAACAGCCTAACTCGAATCTAGCGCAATTGAAATCATGAGTAGTCCATATCTGTTGATGTTTGCATATGTTGCTCCTTCAGACTACAAGGTATAAACTATAAAGTATGGGCACTTACCACGTACATCGGCACGAAATGAATCAGCGTGGTAAACAATGAGATGAAGCAGATGCATGCGATCGTAATGAAGAAGCGAACGGATGTCTGCAATTGCGAACATCGAATAACATGTGAATCCGGGAGCGGCAGTCGACTAATGAACAACGGAGAAGAGAATAGCCGGTCAGAGGATAGAGACCGAAACCGTCTACTCTCACTTACTAACAATAAGCAGATGTACTATCTATCAAATTTTCTGTTCTTTATAAACTTTACTACTTTTGCTAATTACCATACGCTATTATTTTGTCCTGCTAAGAACAGAAAGAGAGTGAGAGAGAACTCCATCTTTGACACATGATGATCTCTCTCGGAGAAGATGCTAACGGTCCAGAAGAGGGAGAACAAATTGTCTTTTTTTCTTTTCTAACAATAAGAACCTGTACTCCCCCTGAAATACTGAACTAATTCACGTTAAATATTGTTTCCTACGTATGCCTACATTTTATGTTAATCTCTTTCAGACACCTCGTGAAAATTTGATCTTTAGGCGTTTCACTAATTATACAAGATTAAGAGTATCTTTTTGGTCAGTTGGAGAGAGAGAGCGAGAGAGAGAGAGAGAGAGAGAGAGAGAGAGAGAGAAAGAGATGAAGCTCACCTTTCGCTTGGAGACGGCCCGGAATGGATTCCGCAGCACTTGCACGCGCTCAATCGTCGCGTACAGCATAAACCTGAACATCAGTAAATGACGTCATTTGCAAGTCATTTGAATTTGACTGTCGTGCTCATTTTTAGTCATACCCGTTTTGTACAAATGTCACCCTACTATCCCATTACATAAGATCTTAACAAATAGTCAGGATATTTGCATGAAACGAAGCCAGGTATTCCATTAGGTAAAAATTTGTCCAGAAACAGATTACAAACTACACATTTGAAGTCATGCTTACTGTCACGTAGTAGAGAGAGAGTGTGTGTGTGAAAATACTACTGTCACCGTGGCTAACTCGGTTACGATGGATGCGTCATCGAAGTGAGTTGTGGCTAATTGGACTCTGCTCAAGTATACAAGCAACGACGTTTTGTGAACAAACATGCTTGTGTGCCCAGTTTTGGTTGTACAGTCGATTGTGGGGAGACAATAACACCTACCATATAGACAGTGCGCTGAACCAATTTGCGAATCCGGCATAGACATGCTTGTTGGCCCTATACTGCATTTGATCGCTTCCCTGAACGTACACGGTAAGATGTCATCTTCA
>JACMIJ010000967.1:0-14420 GCA_014805365.1 Koerneria luziae
GGAAACGACCGACTTTTCTACCGTAACCCGTCCGGAAGTTTTCGTGAAGCAGGAGGTCCGAGGTGAAGAGACGCATGTGCCTGAAGCGACCAGCATACTGTCGGGTACTGCTGGGAATCGGGTAGAAGATGATGTGCATGACGGGCCGGAAACGGCCGTCTGTTCTACCATAACCCGTCCGGAAGTTTTCGTGAAGCAAGAGGTTGGAGATGAAGAGACGCATGTACCCGAAGCCATCAACACACTATCGGACATCGTTGGGGATCAGCTCGGTGATGGCCAATCGGAAACGGTCTACTTTTCCACCGTAACCGGTCAGGAAATTCCCGTGAAGCAGGAGGTCGCAGAGGAAGAAGCGAATGCATCGGTGGATTGTCACAGACGACCGGATACCGCCGGAAATCAATTCGAACAACCAGTTAATGACCGACCGGAAACGGTTCCCTGTCCACCGGTAATCCGGTCGGAATTGTTCGTGAATCGGCAGGGCTACGTACAAGAGCGGGAAGCGGTGCCGGAGGTGGCAGTGAAGTTTGAGGACGACGAGTACGAACTGGTCGATGAGGAGGATGGAGAGGTGCGTTGTGGTCATAGAATAAAAAGGTAGGGTGGAGAAATATAGTAGTCAAAAATTGGAGGAGATGTACCGACGGAGCGAATTTTATGAGGGGAGTTTCCAACATTTCGCATCTTTTACATTGGATTCACTACTAGTCAAGGAATTTTAGATAGGGGGTATCCATATTTTGCCTGAGAAACCAAGGGGGTGGACGCCGGAAAGTACCAACTTTTTATTCTATGGTTGTGGTCCGTTTGCACTCGCAAGCATAGTTATGCTTCTAAGAGTCGAAGGTTCTAGTGAAGGTTAAAGTGAACCTTCCAAAAAATGGGGTAACGTTTGTAAAAATGTAAGGAATATTCAAAATATGAAGATGAAGACGTTTTTTGGTGCTCAAAAGTGGTAGATGTGGGAGCCAGCTGGTTCCGTTGGAACAGTAGTATGCTCGCAGTGAGCTGCGTTTTGTTTCTCCTACAGTACCACATTTGCCTCAACCAAAACATGTTAATGCTGCATCTCTTATGCATAAACGAGGAACTACTAACCAGGTCTATCGTGGTTACAGTATCCCCAGACACTGGTTACAAGCAATGGATTGGCTTTACCTAGTTACTGTAGATATCCGTTTAGGGTAAGCCGTTCGAGTTCGAGCCGGCGCTGCTCGGTGTACACACAGCGCCAGCCGCAGCTGAAGTGCAACGACGATTGGAGGAGTGCACCCGGAAGTAAGCATTTTGAGCTTTGTGTATTTCATTGTGTATATTGTGTACACAATGTGTAATATCTTCATATTATTATCGAAAAAAATCCTATCAAGACGGGAAGCACCGATCCTGCGAACGCGGGAATGGTGTAAGGAAGAAGAAGAAGAAGATTATCGAAAAAAAAAGATCTATTTTTTTCTATCTATGCAGCCTCAAAACACTGTGCAATCAATTACTGTAGGCTGGCGACCAAAGCAAGTACGTGTTTCAGGTATCCGCAGCAGTTTCGCAACTTCTCCGATCAAATATGGGCGCATCATGAGGAATACAAGCAGGTACGGTATCTCAAATCTTTTGAATGAAATAGAATATGTATAATGATATTGGGGGCAGCAACATTTATAGGGGTCTTGCCGTAGGTTAGCATGTAGCCGGTCACCTCAAACCGCAGTGACCTGTACAGGTGCATCAAACCAAAACGTTATGCCTATTTTGTGTTTGTAGGAATCTTACATGCCACAGTGGCGCATAGACTCCGTATGTTCCTGCGCGCTAATTGAAAATGTGTTGTCAGTGAGCGGACAGCAAATATTGGTTGTAAAACTGCAATGTCCAACGAGTAGGGTAATACATGACAATATTTCTTCCACTGTTGCAGACCGAGGATGTGTTCGGAATGAAGACGGAGCTGGGGATGAGGCTGTTGAGAGCGGCGCAAAAGGTACGCTTGCATTTTTTTGCGAATGAAATGACGGTTTCCGGCCTCCTTTAGATTTTTTAAAAGTAACAAATGTAACGATTCAGATGTTCGCTGGCGTGCACGATGTGACGATACACATCACCGGATCGACGGTGAATGGATTCGGTAGCCGGGAGTCGGATATGGATCTGGTCCTGCTCGTGACGCCACCCGGACAGCCGTTCAAGAGTGAGGAGCTGAACACTAATCATGGGTGAGTCTCAACAGGCGTCTAAGCTAATGGGCATACATTGACAATGATGTTCTTGGGAACGTAGGGTCACCCCACATTTGGTTGCTTGTCTATGTAAAGCACCTGCAAAACGACCGCAAGATATGAGTATCACCCCGTATTTAACATATTTCTGCATGGGAGGGGGTCACTCCGTAGACAGGCGCTCCTTATCGAGTTGATACCTCTTCCTCTGTCCATCCATGTATGCTAATGGGTCATCTAAACTAGACTTTGTTGAGCAAGCTGAATACTGCATCCGACTTTCAAACCTGTACCTCTTTTGACTCTCAATCGGACGTCTGTTATAGTGATACATTGATTCATTTTCAGGTATTGCAAGAAGATTCTGTACCGAATATGGCACCATTTTCGATACCAGTGTAGCGGGTCACAAGTGATTCCAGCGAAGAAGGTAAGACATGGAGAGAGAGAGAGAGAGAGAGAGAGAGAGAGAGACCTCATTTGCAGTGCAAACACGTCACATCATATTGAGATTGTGATACTTCAGTTGGTCTCAAATTTGCATATCCCTATGTTCTTTTGAGAGAAGGTTTTGCGCTAGTATGCAAATTAGGTACTGTAGACCGGCGTAACCAGCAACATGCTGTGACGAGACTAATTCGAAAACACTGAACCGTCTTTTCTGAACAAGACGCACCTTCTCACAGCGCTTTGAAGTCGTTCATAAACCGTCTGTTCGAAATTTGCATATCCTTTGTTCTATCCTCTATGTCTTCTGTATTTGTATGCAAATGAGGTACGGCAGACTTCCGGTTGTGTTCTTCTGCAAGTGTGATCATGTAAATTGCAGGCGCCCGTACTCCATATGGAGATGACGCTGAAGCGAGCCGGCAGCTTCCGGGTGGAGATGGACGTCGGCGTGAACAAATTGGACGCCATCTACAACTCGCACCTGCTGCAGTGCTACTCAAGGTATGCGTTGAAAAAAAAGTACTCGGGCATGAAAAGGCTGTAACTATTATACCGAGGTAGTAAATTTTGGCCGACGCGAAATCTGGAATGGGAGGTTGTAGCTTCGACACTAATTGTTTCAATCTTCCCCAGTGTCCACGCAACACTGTCGGTAGTGTAGCCGAGTCAATTCAGGGGCGGTCCACTGGGTACCCAGGGTAGGGCTTGTCCAATCAAGACGGGAAGCACCGATCCTGCGAATGCGGGAATGGTGTAGGAAGAAGAAGCTTTGACACTAATTGTAAGATAGGTGTAGCAGATGAGTGTAGCTTTGATTCAAAGGAGGCTATTGCTTTGGCACTAACAATAAGATATGTAGCTGTAGCTGTGGCACAAGGAAGGCTGTAGACTTCTTCTTTTGAAGATGATACGATTTCAGTGTGGACGCTCGTCTGCCGGCACTCGTCCTTCTCGTCAAGCGTTGGGCGAAGAAAATGGAGATCAACGACGGCCAGCAGCAGACGTTCAACAGGTATTCAAGCGCAATTTGCTTTCGGAAACGCAGTTTCTATTATACCATACGAGGTTCCCTACTACCTCGTTGCTATGGTTGTGCCCAAGATATGATGGTATACATCTTTATCCCGGGAGAGAGATAGATGATGCGGCTGACCAGGCCGTCCTCTCCCCAATGCACATCAATACACATATTGGAAGGGTCAGCATGGCATTGGCCGACAGATAGGCGAGATGGTAACGACCACCACTGGGGTCCAGCTGGCGGGTGCAACACTATGGAATTTGTTGATATTTTTGCATACCCTTCAAAGTTGCGATGCAAGAAGAACAAACGTAGAACGTTACTGATCACAAGACGAGCGCATTCGTTATTTCTCTTTAGTATATCGCTGACATTGATGGTGCTGCACTTCCTGCAGTGCGGCGTGCAGCCGGCCGTGCTTCCGAGTCTGCAATTCCTGTTTCCCGAGAAGTTTCCCGACAATCCAGATGTCACCAGGCTGAGCACCCTGCACGAACACGAGCTACCGGGTGAGTACTCACAGAACAATAAGTCTCAACTTTTAAGTATTTCAAACACTCATTTTGTGCTGCAGTGTGTTTATCGGTGTGAAAGGCTAATTAGGGTAACGAAGTGTAATATTGTTAGCCGGAAATGCTATGTAGGTGAATGTTGTACAAAGCAAGAGATGTGCGATGTCGCGCTGCATGAGTGTATATATGTTTATCAAACCCATTATATGGCACAAGATATGCGAAAGTTCAAAAGGGTTTGGGTTGTGAACATCGGAGGTGGTGGGGTAAGTGGGCCGGTATAAAAAAAAATGGGCTAAAATGTATATGAGTAAAGTATATGTAGTCTGTAGTCTTCGGGTCAGATGTTTCCCAGTAGTAGGTGTAGAGTTTCTGGAGCTTGGTTATTGATAGTTTTTTGCAGCTCGTCCACAGAACACGCAGTCGATCGGCGAGTTGCTGGTCGGATTCTTCATCTACTTCCACAATTTCGACTTCAAGAGGCACTACATCTCGATTCGCGATGGAAAATGTGGCGATCGGTAACGCTTTTCACACACATACTGAGCTTATGTAACTTCCGCCAGTCTCTATCAAGTTTACAGATTTCATTTGCCCTCATGAGGAGAGCCTTTTTGTATGCTGATGGAAGTGACAAAACGACCATAGCATTAATAACATTATTCTACTCAGTGATTCAAAAACACGGTGGTGACTCCGAACTCGGTAGTGACACGCTCTTGGTAGCAATTAATTCGTTATCACCGCTATGACACTTAAGAGCACGGTAAGTCAGAACACGGCGTTCTAGAACGTCGTGTTCTGATTGGTCGTGTTCTCATGTGTCCTACCATCTACCAGCACCTTTCCAGGCATAGAATAAATACTAGACAAGAGATTTTAGGTAAGGGGTACATCTATTTTGCCACTAAAACCTTAGGAGGTGGACGCCGGAAAGTACCACCTGTTTTATTCTATGTTTGGAAGACCATGATGTTAGAAAAAATGTTTCCAGGCGTGATCTACCACCGAACGAGAGCGCCAAGTACCTCGTCTGGATCGAAGAACCCTTCAATCGCACGAACACCGCGCGCTGCGTGCAGGGCGAGAAGAGCCTGGAGAAGATTCGAGTCGCATTCGAAGAGGCGGCCGACATGCTCACCCGCATTGGACCACATCTCATGAACATACAAATGATGGAGTGAGGGAGAAGACTCGAATTTGAGTGTTTTAAACACTCATTTTTTCGGTCCCCATTTCATGAACATACAAATGATGGAATGAGTCAAAGAAGACTCAAGTTTGATTGTTTTAAACACTTGTTTTGTGCCAGAGAGTCTCTTATTCTTTTTCATGCTGTTCCTGTGTATTGGACCACATCTCATGAACATACAAATGATGGAATGGGTAAAAAGAAGCCTGGAATTTTGAGTGTTTTAAACACTCGTTTTGTGTTTTAAAGATTCGTTTTGTCTCTTCTTCCTTGTGTTGTTCCCATGTTGCCACCGGATTTAAAGAAGGTGTAAACTCACTTTTTAAAGTACTATGTCCCCGTTAACCATAGCTTGGTCAAGGTGTGGTTGACACTTCTGTAGCTTGTTTAGTGTTATAAATGTCAATTGAGTATCTTGTGAGGCTTTAAAGACAGAAAATCGTCAAAAAATTGCATGTAGCTATGCCCTATCTATTCGTGTTTCACAGAAAACATAAGACTCGGGCATAGTAAGAAAAAAGTGCGTTCACTCCTTCTTTAACCCCTCGCCTCTGCTGGAGCGTTTGTAACACTCGTTTTCTTCAATGAGTTTGCGTAGTACTTACAATTAATACTAGAGAAAGTAAGTGTTTTAAACACTTCAGGACTTGTGAGGCTATCTTTTCTGTGGGTTGTTGAAGGGAAATGTGGCAAGGGGATTCCCGAATTCAAGTTTGAATGGGAATTGTGGTCTCGAAGGTCGTATTTTGTTGTATGTAGGCGATTCAAAGCGCCTTATCACTCATTACACTGTATCCTTGCTCTTTAGCCGGGTTTTCTTTCGGTATGTTGGTGCTCACTATGGTGCTTCTAAGCAGTTCCCGCCATTTTCAATTTAAAAAATTACAGTATCACGTTTTTTTTCATTTATGTTTGTCTATTTGAAGTGTTCTAACAATAAGATTTAATGTTAATATTTATAATCAAATTGGTTTTTTTAGCATTGTGGTATTTTAGATTATAGATTAAACCCATTAGAAGTATCATATTCCTGTATCATATCGTTCTTGTTTTCCGACTCATTTCACTCTAGTTCTTCGCTATATTGTCATTTGGTGTGTATGCTATTGTTAATGTTTTTAATGAATTATGTTTAATAAATACGTGAAACCGCTTTCGTTGGGTAACACGTGGTGACCAGGAATGATATAATCTTCTTCTTCTTCCTTACGCCATTCCCGCATTCGCAGGGTCGGTGCATCCCGTCTTGATAGGACAAGCCCTAGCCTGGGGACACAGTGGACCGCCTCAAATTTGACTCGGCTACACTACACTGCCAGGGATGATATAATAGGGGTGGAAATATAATGGAATTTGAAAACTTTGGTCAACACACTCTCTAATGGTCAGATATATTTCAGTAACCATGAGAGAGTGTGGAGCAGATATAACCAACTAAAAGTCCATTTTCCCAAATATTTTATTCCTACCACTTATAATTTGTGGATAAACTATATTAATTCAAAATACTTCAACTCTATTCAAGGTTATTGAAAACCTTATGCTGACAATGAGAAAGTGAACTTCCGCCCATCTAATTGTAAGATTTGCATCTTACAATTAGACCTTTTGGTCCTCGTGATAGGTCTTTCTTGTCGTATGCAAATGAGGTATTGTAGGTAGCATATCTGACTCCGTTCTGTACAAGTATTCGACTGTCACTATACATTCAATTGTGTAAGTGTATTATATTTTTTCGCTGCTCGTAGCATATCCATACGCTTGTGAAACAGTGTACGGTTGCGCAAAACATGAATACTTGAGTAAATGTGTGTACTTGGAAAGAAACCTAACAATAAGATATCATTTTACAGTGACAGTCGGATATTTGTTCAGAACGGAGTCTGGTACATATGCCAACAGTAAGTGGAAGCAACGTGCTGTGGACGCATGAAATGGGACGCAACTATTGATTATCGCGACCAGCCGAAGTAGTAAACTCCTCTGTTCCCTGTGAGCTTTCCAGTGATCTTTTACTGTCATTCAGTGTAAGAAGAAAGGTCACTGGAAACAGAGGAGTTTAGTACGGCGGCAGGGTGGATACTTTGTGCTTCACCGTGTTCTCAAATACACGTAGACATGTCGGCATCACTTATAGACTCAAGCCTGAAAGGAACCGAAACCAATGTTGGGCAGAAAATACCACCTGTTCATTCTCGGAATATTATTATATGATATATAAGCAGAAACAACACGATGTGAGTGTTTCGAATACGCTGTATAGAAAGGCAAAGGACTATTCAGGTATAAGGCTCACGTATTTGTCCGATAAGTTAACACACACAAAATTGCTGTGATTACACAGTTATTCGTTGTTAAACGTACACAGTGGTACTCAAATATTCCTGTTAACTATGGCCGAAGACATGTATTTGAATTTTGTTATCGGAACAGTTTATTTTGCATTTTCGTGAGTCTAATAGGAAATGAACGATTTCAAAGCGGATCGAATTGCTGTATGGATTCTTTCATGGGATTCCGACCAGGCCAGTTTATTCGTTGATTGTGCGTGTGTTCATTGCGAAAAACACTCAATTTTCTCGAGCCAGGTCCAATTGGGAAGGATTGGGCAGCCAATGGGAAGGGCGGAGTCGACATCGGAACTTGGCTCCTATCGCCGTTTCCATACCACACAGCGTTTCCTGATATCTTCTTTGGAGATATTTCATTGGCATATTTACACGAAGTGACATTCAAAAGAACAAAGGTGTCATAGGCATTTCCGGACCGGCGGGAAAATAATTTATTCAAATCCCGATGGGACGTTAGACGACGAATTGAGTGTTATCGTCGTTCGAAACGCACTTGTTCTTACCGTATCGCGACACCTGCTTTCCGAAGTACCTGCAAATGGAATGTACCGTAACCATGTATCCCAAAAAGGAAAGGCACTGTATTCCTATGCACGTATTGTCTCACAGCATGTTGCCTACAGTACTTTATTTGCTTGTTGTGATATTTATGCGATTGGGAAGAAGCATAACAATAAGATTTAGGTACTTTTCTTTTTTTTAATTTGTATAAGAAGATAAGAACGGAAACAGGTATTCCAATTGTACAGCGCCTCATTTGCATGTAAACCTCAAGCAATTTGAAGAGTGAACAAAACAACATGCAAATTTTGAACCAGCGATCTGGGTGCAGCTTTGAAACGCTGTTACCAATGATGGTCCTCGAGTGAGGTGGACAATAGATAGACGTTGCTGCACAGCGGATCCTCGTTGCCTTCGCAAACAACAAACGATGTTCGGGATTCCATATCGCTATCATAGAAAACCTGCAAAGAATATCCTAATAGATAAGGTCACAAAAAGCCTCATTCTTAGAAAAGCATGACAAGTGTTGAAACAGTCATTTTTTTTCAATGTTAACTATGTATTTCATAATCGTATTCAGAAAATGAGTGCCATAAATACTCAAGCACTAATTGTAAGAAGTGCTTAGAACACTCAAAATCGGATTCTTTTGTCTTTTGGAAGAGGTGTAGTCTACCTACCTCGGTCATATGGTGCAGATATCCCAAAAATGACGGTGGAAAGTGCGGCACGACATCTTGCGCGTGAATGATGCGATAAGCATTGGGCACCTGAATATGCACCCTAAAGCAAGTTCAAAGAATGCAACTTCCACAGGCCTCAAATTTGCATAATCCTTTCTTATAGAGAGTTAACCCTTTGCTTTCATATGCAAATTAGGTACTGTAGACCAGGATAAGAAACATTCGATTTCAAAATACAACTTCTATCTAGTTTAAGAAATACAGTTACTAATTCGTTTAGGGTACAAGGTGTGCTTTGTGCGCAAGCGATTTTGTGTGATCACCCCAGCCGCGGTAGTAAACCCCCGGGAATCCGCGAGCTTAAAACCTCGGAGAATCCTGTAAGCTCAATGGAAATCTCCATTAGTTAGCCAAAACCTGGGAGGTTTCTAGCTCACGGAATCCAAGGGGTAAACTACGGCGTAAACTAGTAAATTACGGCGGCAGAGGAACGAGAACGAACCAAAGTGTCCGCTGCGTCAGCGAATGCGCGATCGCCCACTCGTGGTTGTCCGAAGGTCACCAGGACAATCGATTCGGGCTGGACAACTTTCGTCCTCGAGATATACAGCGCAGTCAGCGAGCCAATGGCAGCGCCGAGTGAGTGTCCAGTGATCTGAAGAATACGGTAGTTTGCAGTTATTGTGATTGCTGAAGCCATTGTCATTATGAGTGTGAGCTGTTGCCATTATGATTGAGGAGACTCATAGTTTGGGCATTCATAAGGCTCATTGCTTGAGCTATTATGGTTGGTGAGGCCTGTAATTTGATGTATTACTGTTAATTAATCATAGAGTTTGAACTTTTATGGTTGGTGAAGCACAAACAACACTGCATCTTCGGCAAAGCGTGTATAGGAAGCACAAAATTGTCCGATAAGTAAGAATGCACAATTACTGCGTGTAGTCATTTGTTCGTAAAGAAATGTTCAATCGGCGCCGCCAAGAATAAGAATCGCCTGGATAAGAACCCCCTGAATGAGAACCCCCGGACAAAGGATAATCAAATTAGCGAGCATTGTTCTAGTGTTCTTATTCAAGCGGTTCTTATCCAGGCGGTTCTTATATTGGGCGGCGCCGTTCAATCACATCCTCACAGATGTTGTTGACTATGAGCGAAAACATGTTGTTGCCATCGGAACAGATTATTTTGCACATTCGGGAGCCTAATACCCACCCAGACTTGATAAGTTGGATGGTTCCGCGTGGCACTACGCAACGCGTCTTTGATTCCGCCCGTCCAAAGCGCCGTGAAGACGTCGGAGAAGTACTCGGCGACATTTCCGCCAGCAACGAATGGTACCTGAAATTTGTTAAAATTCTCATATGACCCTCAAATAAGCCTAAGTGTAAGAGGTATTTGATTACGAATGCCTAGAATCCTCAGTTTTCCAGTTGGATACCGCTTCATCACACTTTAATGCAACGAATGATACATATGTACATAAGTGTGTCTCCGAATAAATTAGCCGTTCTCGTATTCTCGTCTACTTAACTTTTCCCTTCCTGATCATTGTCGTAGAAGGCGAAACCTTTGTTGTCATATGCAACTTAGGTACTGTAGACAGGCGGAAACAAGGATCTGTGCTAAATTCAGATTAAAAATAAGTGAATAAGACTATCAAAATTTGGGATCTTTTCTGTGCTGTCTTATAAGTCAACTGTGACAACCAGTTCTCATACCCGCGATTCCTGCGCGATGTCCCATACTTCATCCTCGATTTGATGTATTCCCATGGTTCCTCTGAAAGAAAGTATATAAATTTCAATCCCAGTTTTCCTGAGCTCCGCCCATATTCGAAGAAATTTTTACTTCTAATGGGGTTTCTTCAGCATGTACACAGACCAATGGTTATTAAACTAATTGTAAGATATGTTACATATTGATTTCGGCGGAAGACAAGAGGCAAAAACAAGCAATGTTGATACCTAAATGCAAGAATGATCGCGCTTCTCTCGTGTGATACAGCAACGTAACCGAAACAAGTCGAATCATCATCTGGACTGCACGAAACTAAGACCTCTTGAACCATCTGAAATTTATCGGCAACGTTTAGCAATTATGTTTTTAAAGGTAAAGGTAAAGTATTCTCAGAGGGTACCCTTGATTGTCAGTGTTACTGATATGCCAGGAAAACTTTGGAACATTTTAAGGCAAATGTATTCCACCCGAACTCCTCTAGATACCTGGTCAAAACATATCACCCGAAAGATGGTACCCTGGTCAGGGAAGCACATTGCGGGTTTCGAACCCTTGTCTATGGGTCAAATACTGTTTGAGGCCAAGAGAAAAGCGAGGGAAAACGTACCGTGTAGTTGACACCAAGGCTTTCGAAGCAATCTTGGGGAGCGTCAGAGTAGGCTGAAGCAGCCAGTGGAAACATCGTCTCACGCGCAAACTCGTCTTTGTAGCCAATTCTTGCGGATTGGCTGGACAGCACGAACAACGAGCAAATGACCGCGTAGTGCATGCTTATATGTAACCTGAAGACGCTAAGTACTATTGGCTTACCTGACTCCGTTCTGTACAAATATCCGACTGTCGATTTCTAATGGTATCTTATTGTTAGGTTTCTTTCCAACTACCCATATTTGCCAAAGTATCCAACTTTTCACAAACCTATGTCATTTCACAAGTTTGTGAACCTGTACTGAATTCTGAAAAACATAGACACGCTTACAAAACTGAATATATAACGACAGTCGGATATTTGTACAGAACGGAGTCAGTTTCATCTCTATGCTTCCTCTCTGTGCAAATTGAGGAAGCATAGAGATGAAACGATTTCTGAATGGATTTCAGACTGGCCTAGATTTATATACGTATCGGTGAAGAAATTGCATGCCATAGGCACACTGTGCTTTCTGTTGATCAAGTCTATCTCGGCGGATGAAAGAGCAAGATGACGAGGAGAGGGGGGAGGGGGGTTGGCTTCAAACTTCGTGATTACGAAATTTTATACCCGTATAGTATATGTAAAAAGTCACAGCATGTTGTTTTTTTTTTTGCGAGTACCTAACTACCTATCTAGAGTACCTAATTTGCATACGATGACAAAGGTTTTACACACTCTGCCAAACTAAATGAAAATTTGAGACTTTTGAAAATTGCAGAGTTTCAACGAGTTGTGATAAGACGATAATTGCATGGGAAACTTATTGCCGAAAGCTTGTTGGATGGATGAGCGAAAGGGTGATCAGGTCTTCAATGATCTAAAATTTCGCTGCGCTTTCGGGACTCCAGATCGGCTACGAGGTCTTGAATCGGTCAGATATTATACTTTACATTGCTCACTTGTTAGTGTAGCCTAGATAAGCGTCATACGCATTTATGGTTACAACCTTTTAAAGCTCAGCATTAGCAGACGTATGATCAACTGGGCAAGACTTTTGATCATTTCCTTATCAATTCGAAGCTCAATGTGCTTTGTGATACTCTCTCGCGTTTCTTCAAGACAACAAAAATCGTGCGAGTTGTGAAATTTCACTATTTCCTCCACATCATGTTGTTGCTTCAGCCGGTGTGCCAAGTTCGAGGAACTCTAGTTTTGCCTTGAGCGTGGAGTCCGAATTTATTATTGGCTTACCTGACTCCGTTCTGTACAAATATCCGACTGTCGATTTATAATGGTATCTTATTGTTAGGTTTCCTTCCAAGTGCACACATTGGCTAAGGTGTCCAAATTTTTCGCAACGGTATGCCGTTTTACAAGCTTATCAACCTGTTGTGAATTGTGAATAATTTGAATACACATGCAAAATTGACAATGCAGCAACAGTCGGATATTTGTATGGGACGGAGTCAGATATGCCAATAGTACCTCGGTGGCCGTTCCACATGTTATAAGGCCTTCTACGTTCAGAAAGTCGTTGGCCATCTTCATCGTGTGGTACTGGCCTCCAGCAACATCGATGTGCGTGGATGTGTATGGATTACCACCAAAAGTATGATACATTTATTTGCTTTGATGAAATCATTACATACACACGTACGTACAGACCAGTATTCTTGTTTTGTGAGTGTCATTGGCATATCTGACTCCATTCTGTAGAAATATTCGACCGTCGTTGTTTCATCTAACATTCCACAGTTCATAGAAGCTTACAAAAATTGTGAACAATCTGAATAGTTTGACAATTTTGCGTAGTTGGAAAGAAACCTAACAATAAGAATTGAATATACAGTGACAGTAATTGTGTAACGGAGTCAAGTATGCCAATGATAAGAGCTTTCATACTTGATGAAGAACATGTATATACTATTGGGATCGCTGGCCAAGTCTTTCCGTAAGGGCAAGCAGTGCCTTCAACTTGTTCGTTCGTTGGTGATCTTCCTCCGACCCATTGTGCGTTAGCGCGAATTCGGTGTTGCGCTCATTCGAGATACAGTTGTCGTTACCAAAGAAGGGTACTTGCTTGCCAAAGTACCTGAAATTGCAACTCAGAGAGAACAAAGCTTCAACAGTATTGAAGTTTTTAAAACACTCATTTTCTTCAGTGGTATGTATTGTGTAATTCTGTTGAGAACGAGTGTCGTTCAGCCCCAGCAGTAAATGTGTTTCAAACACATATTGTAATGTTTTTTCTACGAGGGTGAGTATTATCTTATCTCTGTATCATTCTTGCTGATATGATAGCTTTTTTCTACGTCTGTATTATAGTATTATTGTGTTATACATATTATTGGCTTACCTGACTCCGTTTTCTACAAATATCCGACTGTCAATTTATAATGGTATCTTATTGTTAGGTTTCTTTCCAGTTACTCATATTTGCCAAAGTATTCAAAATTTTTTACAAACCTATGTCATTTCACAAGTTTGTGAACCTGCACTGAATTTTGAAAAACGTGCATGTGCTCACAAAATGAAATATATAACGGCAGTCGGTTATTTGCATAAAACGGAGTCAGATATTCCAATAGTACGTATACACCTACCATCTGTGATTTTCGATGGAAGTCGCGAAAAGGTAGCTGTTGCTGCAATGCTTGTCTTCATCGCCGTCAGCGCACAACACGTATTCGGGCACACTCATGTCGTTCTCGTAGAAGACCTGGAAATGAACATAAAAACATATTTTAGGTTTTGGGCACTCCTATATTGTTTACGTGCTGCGGATTCCACAAAGAGAAAAACAAAGATGCAAATCAAGGTTTATGTTTTTGCTTTCCTACAGTATCTCCGCCTGCAGCGCATCATGTTATGAAAAAACAACGATCCTGTAACAAAAGTATATAAGTACTATACTTTAAGTAAGTAAGTATTGTGCTTATGGAGTTCGCAAAAGAAGATACAAACCTCGGTCATATGATGAAGAAACCCGAAGAGTGCCGGCGGTCCATGAGGAACGACATCGCGAGCGTGCACCACACACATAGTTCTTTTAACGACACAGAAGTGAAAAAGCGCATAGTACACCATAAATGCTTTCTTATTGTTAGAATTCAT
>JACMIJ010000968.1:0-14419 GCA_014805365.1 Koerneria luziae
CTATCTTACTCATAGGAAATTCACTTTTAATTCAAACAATAAACAAGCTTATCCAACAAGATGTAAATGACGTAAATGGGACGATCCCATAAGCGCACAAAATCACTTGCGCACAAACTATAATTTTTAACGTAAGCTAAACAGTAACGGAATTTTAACATGAGTCTCAAGCTATGCGCTTTTTAAGACCATAAACCAAAATTGATGTCGATTAGTTGCTTACTGACTGAAATATAAGGTTGTGCGCTTATGATTTGTGCGCTTTTGGGATCGTCCCACGTAAATTCCGTCAACCCCTCAAAGCCCACGTTCCATCCCCTTTCATGCGTCTTTTTTTGGGCGATGCGCCTCAAACTCTGTTAGCGGAAGTGTTTTTCGGAACGCCGAGCTGTCATGCAAATCAAGCTCATTAGTTCGGGCCGCTGTCGATGCGGCCAGCGACGTTTGAGCAACATCTCGCACGCAACCTTACGGATACATTTCGTTGAAATAAACATGATATGTTAATTGCAAAAGATCACACATTTATTCGTAGATCATACAAACTAACTATATGCCAAGTACAAAGATCACGCATGATTGTGCAAATTTCAGAGATCACACATATTTTAGGCTAAGTACAAAGATCACACATACAATGTAGACAGCAAAAAACCTAGCTAGGATATGAAGGTAACTAATTATATGAATGTAGGAAACTAGGATCACACATGGATTCCACCAATCACTACGATCATGCACACTATATGCACATACGAGGGGAAACTATTCCCCAAGTTAGTTCTGCGCTCTACGCTGCCGCTCAAGAGACTCCGAAAGGATTTTGATAAATTGAAAGAATTTCAGGCTCGTTTAAGGAGAACGCGCGTCGCGGAGGTATCCCTCAAATAGCCAGCGGCCATCCGCAAGTTGCACCAAACTGACTGAGTAGCAGACAGAGTGTTCTTCTTCTTCTTTCTCCTCTTCTCTTTCAAATCCAACCATCCATCCTGTATACCAACCAACCAAAACGAAGCTTCTCCTAACCGTCTTCCACCCGCTTTCACGCTTTCTTTGCTGGCTAAGACCAATTCCTTTCATACAAACAAACAAACAAAATAATCATTCTTACATGTACTAGCTGCTTCAATCGTAGTTGGTTCTAGAAGCTGCAGGATTCTGAGGGATCATCACAGTGCTGATCTTATCTTAAGCAACTTTTTACTATCTGCTACAAGGCTTTCCGAACATGTGGTTCATTAGGAAGATTAACCCCTTTGTGAACTATTTTCGACTAAAAGTGTGTTGCAAAACTGAATACAGTAGTGAAATAAGTGTGTAAGTTGTGCAAGTAACTTAGTACCTAGTACTCCCACCCGAATGTCAGAATGACGTTGGACCGTTCTTCCCCTGTAAGGCAATGTTGTCTTGCAAATTGACCGAACACACACAATGCCGCCGCAAACGGAAAGAGATCAGCACTGGGAAGTTCTCCCTCAAGTCTCCATTACATACATATGTACACTAAACAAACACTACCAACCAATCGAGACCTCGCATTGTTTCCCCGGGAAGGTGAGAATTCGCGTTCATTGCAGGCTACCAGCCATCGCGTGGTGGACCGCCACCGCTCAACAGTACGCCTTTCAACTCCACCCAGCAAGGACATAACGAACGCCGTTTTGAGTCCAACGGAGATCGCTATTACGGTATCACTTTCACGAGAATGATATGATACAATGCTTATCTTCAAGGTGGTTGATTATTAAGGATACACGGTTATACTATAAGGTTGTATGTATACCATAAGCATACTCAAAAAGATCAAGCGAAGCAACCTTCATGGGATCCTAAACGAATGCTGACAAAACAGCCATTCAGTGATTGGGTAACTTATGCAACTCACATTGTCTAAGTGCCAGGGGTAGATAAGACCTTTGTTAGGACGGAGATACAAGGAAAATAAAAACCAGATCACATGAGAAAGACGGTGAAGCTAACTTATAAGCTTTTACCCCCCCCCTTCCCCCCTGTCCTCTCCCTTTCAAAGTGTTCGGCTCCTAATAATAATCCGGATAAGTAGTTCCTCATGGCGTGAACGCCTCGGGCCATTGCGCCCTTTTCCACTTACTTACTTTCTGTAGTTCAAACTTGTGTGCCTACTGTTACTAGTTTTTTTGTATCTATGCAGTACATTTTCTGCTTGCAAAGATTTCCAGTCCTTATAAACATCATTATTACTTTGAATTTCGTATCATGCTTTTGCTCACAAAGTTGTACACAATCACGTTCGTAGGTATATCTTAGCTTATTGTTTTTTACTAGTTACTGCAAAGTAACATGGTTCTGTGCCAGACGTTATTCGTCCAGCTTTCCCTAAAGAGTCCCCAATGGCGTTCACTCGGTGTTTTTTCGGCTGCTGGAGTTCGCCTCGCAGAGTAATCAGCTTAGAGTGATTTTCTTGCTGGACGGCGATTGGATGGCTGTGGACATCAGGGATCGTCGCCCAGAATAGCAGACAGCTTGTACTTAAGGGCGGCCGGAAACCGGGTAGATACGGAACCAAAAACCAGCCAATTCGTGGCTAAATTACCCCCCACCCCCCCTTCCTCATCTCACAGAAGCTGTGATTCTCTAACACAAGAAATGACATTCTAAAAAGCAACCTGGTGTTGACAGCGACAAAGGCACCAAGTCACTTCTAGTACGGTTCAGGAAGGAGTAAAGGCGCTTTTTCACAACGCATGTAATAAGGCCTTGTTATGCTTTACTCTGGACAATAATTCTTGCTTCCCGGTACTCCAGTGCACAAATTGGTACCTATGTCACCTTAGTACCTATAGAAATCTCAATTATATCCAACATAGGTTACAGGTAAGGGAGGGGGTACAGTACTTTGAAAAGCGTGTTCATTGCATCCCTAAAGCACTTTGTTCCCCTCGTGTTTTGCCCTCTCATTCTGCCAACTTTTTTCTCATCAGGCAGATTGGTTGTGCCTCGGGCGAAAAAAAAGAACATCAGAAGTCGGACAAGCGTTCCTCTTCTGCGGTGGCACCTCTCTAATTTGTTCGCGTCCCTCGCTCTCCTCCATGAGGGCGAGGAGTTCGCTCACCCGGTGAGGACCCTCCCTCGAAGGGTAAGAAGGCGAAAAAAAGCAGCGACGAACTCTCCTCATCCCTCTTCTTCCCCACAAGCTGACCGCTCTCGTATTTCCCGATTCTCGTTATTTTGCGCGTGTAACGGCAATATTTTGATGGTCCGTTCGCTAAAAGGCAAATGGACCGCAGGCTACTTATGTTTTGAGAGAGATTTTATGGGATGAAAGAGTTAACGACGGGATGATGATTAGTAAAGCCAAAGGGTCTAGCCTTTGCTACTTGTATCAAACGCTAGTTATTTGAAATGCTATTACGATTAATGTTTCTTGCTTCTTAGGCCTTGTAGTTTGGCCCATATGTAGCAGATATGTTTGGTTTCAGAAAAGTTATGTACCTATGCCTTCTTCATCTTTTTCCTGACTCCCTTTGTTGGTTCCACCCGCTCACCCATCCCTCGCATGCCGCCGCTGACCTCTCTCTTTTTCTCGTCCTCATATCTCGCAAAAACCTCTTGTCACTGCTGCATGCACAAATGTGGGTAGATATGCCTCAGGGGAATGGAAGAAGTTGGAGAGACTCAACCCAGACTACTTGAACGGGTACCAGGGTCAGTGTTTCCGTTGAGTTTCCTGATATTTGGGTGATTTTGAAAATCAACTTCCTTGAGTTAATGCTCGCAATTGATGAAAAGCATAGCTTTTTGCAGCCTCTTGAGTCCAATTACTACTCTTTTTAATCAAAATAAGCTTTTAGCAATCTCACGATCCTAGTCTTACAATTACTACTTTAAATCCAATCTTGTATGGAACCACAAATAGACATGCGAAAACCACAAAATTGCCGCATAAAGTCATTGTTTATTGTTTGGCCCGAGGCGCTAGAATGCAACACTATTGTTTGCAGCAGCAAAAAAAGGCGAAAACTACGCGGAAACACTCTCAACAGCAAAAACATGGCACGATTAGTTAACCATGCCAAGGGTCTCCCCTTTGCTACTTATATACTAGTTATCTAAAATTCTATTACAATTAAAGTGTTCGGCTTCTAAGATCTTGTAGCTGGGCCTATATGTAGCAGCTACGTTTCGGTTCAGCACTATCGCTTGCTCTACGCTTACGGCAAATAGCATCACCCGAACTCCTCTTCTTTTCTTCTTCTCTTCTCCTTTTTTCGCATGACTCTCAAATTTGCTCCATTAACTTAGCGGGGCCGAGTGTGCCCTCCGAAAGAGAGAAAAAGCAACAGAAGCAGAAGCCACACGAAATGCCATGAAGGACACGCATGACGTCATTCCGTTTTCTGCATAGATAACTATTTATCCAACTTTTATTGGTTTGTCCAGTGTTCGTGCAAATCAACACAATACAATGGTAGCTTGTAGTCTTAAATTAGGAAAAACACCTTCAAGACTTACCACAAGCCTTCTTTCGACACCAACACCAAACCGTTTGCCAATGTTTTCATTTGTGTTATGATCTTGTCAAAGTCGTTCAAATACATGAAATTTGCATATGAACACGAGGAGATTTGAATAATGATCAAGGGATATGCAAATTTTAAACTAATGTTCTCTTGTCAGCGGTAAGCGGGCAGTGGAAAGCAACATGATTGCATTTTTGGTGGTGGTGGCAAACGCATTGTTGATTATCAGCGTGTGTGTGCCCGTGGCAGCGCCCATTGTTGTGGCCCCGGGCGACTAACAAACGAGAGAGAGAGAGAGAGAGAGAGAGAGAGAGAGAGAGAGAGAGAGAACAATTTGCTCTGTTGCCATCATTCCACTGTTAGCGGCATTCTTCACTCACTTAGCGGGCCAGTGTTTTTGCCTTCTTCTTCTCCTTCGTTCGGGCCATTCTCTACGGGCATCGCACGGCACGCAATGTCCGTTATGTGCGTGAAGTGCGCCTTGGAACGTGTGCGCATTTGAAGTGCGCCTCGTCGCAGAACATGTGCTTTCGTTTTTGAAGCGTTCTTCTCTGAATTCGCGTTTTTTTTTCAAGGAAGTGTTAGTTGAACCTTACGCTAAGGGCAGCTGTTTCATTACTTTGGACAACTAGTAACACTTGCTAATGTTATGCTAGCTTATGATAACCCTCATTTATCTATAGGATTACGAAATACTCGAAAAAAACAATAAGAGCACAAAAATATACTAGAGAAAATGAATGTTTTGTGCACGCTCACAACAATTAAAGATTTTTCTAAGAAGGTTTCTGCTCAGTGCTTTTCTTTGGACCACACACGATGTTTTCCATGAGCTTGGTGGTTACCGTCGCCCCCTTGTATATGTATTTATGTATTTATCTTAAGGGTTGAAGGTCGTAAGTAACACTTAGATGAGATGTACTGCTCGGGGGGTTCCCGAAGTGGTCTCTGAATGAAATGTAGAGTAATTTATATTCAAATATAGTTATGTGAAATAGCTTGGAATCGGAAAGGTGTCTATTGGTAGTACTTTTATTGTACCCCTTAGTTCCTTCTTGTTGTATCGAGGAGAATACTATGCCGTTTATTGTTAGGGGTCTAACAAGTTGTGAAGGGGAAACAGAGACAATAGTTCGGCCCCGAGGCGGCAATAATGCATCACCATGTGACATATGATTAGTGCACATAATGAAATGGTGCATGAAATAACCTTACACGACGTTCATTTGCTTCTCATTGGACAGTCGTTTTTTTTTCCTTTTCCGCTTTTGTTGACTACTGTGAATTAAGTTTTACATAATATAGCAATGTTATTATATACACTAATAGAATAGTAGAGTAATGTAAGGGGAAGGTGAGATATTATACTAATGTCTACTGGTAAGCTCTGTATTACGCATTCTCTTAGTACAAATAGTAAGTGCATTAGAATGATAAGGAAACTAAAAATAAAACAACGCGGTAACGCTTTACACACAGAAAGATCAGAAACTGAAATTAGAACAGCAATTGCGGGCATTGCGTTTACGCACAGCGTAATTCTACGCCAAAACATTTCTTTTTTGCTCCAAATCACTTCCAAATCTGTGTCGGAACCCTCAGCACTCTCCATGGTGCGCGCTTTTCACGCGCTCCCCTCGCGTCTTTTCAAGCAAAAGCCCTTCATCATCACTTATTGGACCCAGCACTCATCTCAATTTTTATTCGACCCCCTTTTTTCTGCTCTGCCCCCAGGGGGGTGCTGTTGTGTGTGTCCCAGCGCTATTCATGGCGACAGTGTGGCAGAGATCGGATGCCTTTGTTTTTTGACTATTCAAAAATAGATCTCTGACATACTGTCACCGCCATTTAACATTTTTTAATGCTACTATTAGAATTATCAGCAGAATACTTACTGTTAGAATATATGACTCCGTTCAGCGCACACAAATAGCTAACTTTTGCCATGTGCTGTGGAAACCTTATTGTTATGCATCTCCTCCGGTGCACTAATCTATTTAATTTCTCAAATCTATGTCATTTCACGTGCTTGCAACTGCTACGAGCTGGTTTTTAAAGTTAGATATGCATGTAGGCCGTATGCACAGAACAACATCAGATATTCCAATGGTATTTGTTGTTGCATGAGCGGGTACGACATTTGCGTGACTAGAGTACATGGAATGCAGTCACAATAGTATTCTGGAATCCAAAGTTCTGCTATTTTGATTGTGTTTGCAAGATTTGCTTATGTGTTTTTGATGCAAGCTTCAATTCAAAACGACCGTTCCTGTACCTAGCTCACTGTAAGTTCTCCAGGATATCATTAGCTTAAGGAAGCGCTAAGCAAAGAGGTTGTTGATAGCAAATCTTCTAATACACTGTTTATTTCAAAGCAATCGTTCCTGAACTATGTGAGTCATGGGTACTTTTCAAGGTAATCATTAGCCTAAGGTGGCAGATGCATACTTATTGTTAGTGCTCGCTGAAGTGCTTATTAGTTGATGCGACCAAAGGAGCTTGGTTATCAAGAAATCAGTCATCTCTTCTAATGGCCTAACTTCAGGCTCAGGTGATATAGGCAAAAACAGGCCAACCCTTTGTACTGAACGTACAGTAGTCTAATTATCATGCTCTTTTAAGCATCTTATCTTGCCATAATATAACCATTCCGTCGTTTTTCAGATCCTAGCTGGTAGCCCATTATGCGGCGTATCATTAGCCTCATCCTTGGACTAGAGCGCATTTGTTTTTGGCGCTCATTCCGCCTTTGAATGCAGTCATCTAAATGCATTCAGAGCGAACGCAGCAAACTTCTTTCTCCGGGGCATAAACTGAGAAAACTTTGTCCTCCTCTTTTTTCTTCATTCGTTCTTGCTTCAGCGACCAAGCTTAATGTTGCATGCGGAAAGAGAGAAAAACGGGGCAAAAGGGAACGTTTTCGCTTAGTGGAGCTGGCGTACGCATTTTTTTCGAGGTGTTCCACATATCGCTTGGCCATGCCTTGAAGCAACCACAACTACCTTATGCGTGAATGTTTCTGGTCGAAATACTATTCATAAGCAAGTACTGTTGTTTAGCACGTAATGGTTATTGGAAGCCCGAAAATGCTCATTCCGTTAGTGAGTTATTAGTTTTTAGCCACCAGCCTACAGTAGTTAACAGTACCAAACAACAAGTACTACGCGTCTAACATAATAAAGCAAAGTTTTGTTTTGGCGACTATTGCAATTTCATGTGCAAAATACTCGTACCCCCTACATATCACTTTTGGCCAGTAGCGTAACCAACGCAAATGCACCGAAAATGTTGGAACCCCTACGAATTTCGGTGATTGGGTACATCACTTCAATGTTTGACTGATTCTTCGCATTGTCTTTTCATTCCATGCTGCACCCTCTTTCCATTACGATTGTTCGGATACGGCAAATGCGTAATCTTTCCTTTTGCGCGTTTTTGGTGCCACATTTCTAGCGCCAACACCGATGGTGTTGTGGAAAAATTGCATCGGTCTATTGCCCATTCATCATGTTGACCAACCAGCCTATTAGTCTAAGCGGACTTCCAGCTCGTTGGTCTTCGGCACCTCGATTATTAGGGGGACTGGTGTTAATAGAGTTCGGAAATGTGCCAACATTATACTATGATGTATTAGGGACGCTCATCCCCAAAGGCTAAGTAAGTTATGTATGCACTTTTGTGCTAGATTATTCTTCCAGACAAGTAGAAAAACGTGTTTGCGAACATCTCATTTGCACTAATTTCGACCAACGAGGTTAATTATTACTTGCTATTCTGGGTTGAAAAAAGTTTCCCGATGTTCTGGATGTTTGTTTCTTAACTGTGGAGACGTTTTTTTTTTCAGTGTCATATGTAAGTAACCTTCAACAGTAGTAATCTTCAAGGTATGACGTAGCCACAATTCTAGGAGTTCGAGTTCGTGTACGGCTGATGGAAATTCTCATCGTGGCAACCACTACTTTTTGGCATCCGAGATTTTCCTTACAGTTGTCCCAGATAATGTGATGTGGTGATCTTGTCAGAGAAAGCTGCACAATTACTGACTTCATCAGAATAGCTGACGCATGCAAAATATGCCTCTAGCATACTGTAGAAGCCCCGAGAATCACATTTGCCTACGGATGATTTGTATATACCTACCGTTACCCTATAATCAACCGTCTTGAACATATGTCATATCATATTATGCAAGCTCAACTAGAGTCTGGTCTGGCTATCTTGATCCGTTCGTTACAGTAATCAATAAGTATTGCAGGCTCGAACGGCTCAGCCTTCGGTGGTAACAACCAGAGTCTGATGGCGACTCGTCCGACCTACGATCCGTACCTCGACAACCTCAAGAGTCCACTCATCAAGGACGAGAGCGACGGCAAGACTCTGCGTCTTCGGTAAGGAGTTAAGGAGTTAACTCTTTCGCGATCCTGAATCACTCACATCGGTTGGAAAAGATTTGAATTGAGCAGCTTGGCAAGCGTGAATATGTTTTCATGAGGCTGAACCATTTTGATCGTGGTAGGGAAAGGTAAAGAACCTTCTAGACCTGCATTGCAACACCGGTAAAGGGTTAACTCAGAACGTTCAGCTTGAAATTCTGTTACAGATGCACTGGAACTGTTTTGTTACTCGCCAATGCCATCCATTTGCAGATTCTAACTCTCAGGTTTATAACGTATTAGCAAGCATATTGTCTTATGTTGAGCAGTGACATAAAACAAGAATTCATTTCTGTGTAGTGTGGAACTTTTTCACTTACATGAGGCGTTTTTGGTATATTGTTTTCAGCATGCATACGCGAAACCTTCGCCAAGCTCATCAATCAAATGCGCCGTTTTTATGACCACCCATACAATGAATTTCTATAAATCTCTCAGCGAGCGCCAAAATATAAATGATAAATGTTCTGCAGTAAGCCGGAGAAAACAACAAAACCCTCAAAAACAACAACTCAGAGAAAAAAAAACCTCAAATAAGCCTTAACAGTGCTGTTGAGTGTTCAAAACACTCATTTTCTTCTGTGTTTTCTATATAGTAACCCAATGAGTGTGCATTCTACCGCGGAAGAGTGTGTGTTAAAAACACTCAAAAATTGATTCATTTTCCGTGAGTACAAAGCCTGACATGCTTGCATCTCTGAAGCTGCGAAACACACACATTTGGCACATGTCGTTGCATAAACAATGTTGATGGTACCGCTTGCAATTAGCCAAATGCGGCGAGCTTCCTCTTACTCTCTGGATAAATCATGCGCCACGAATTGCGATAGCGATTAGCGCGAATTAGATGCTGAAACGCAACATATAACGCGAGGAGCAAACACTACACTCATTGTTGCATTCTCGGGTTAAGCATGGTTAGTCATAGTGTTGATATTAACAATGGAATATAACAAGAATTCGTTTCTGTGTAGTGTAGAACGTTTTCATTAACATAAGGCGTTTTTGGCATATTGTTTTCAGCATGCATAGGCAAGACCTTCGCTAAGCTCATCAATCAAATTCTAGTTCTTTATTTCACTACTTACCAAAAAATAGCTTTCATATTTTGAGTGTCTTAGGCAGATCTGAGTGCTGAAGTCATAATGACGCTCCGCTTTTCAATAACATTCAAGAAACAACTAGAAACAACAACAAACAACGACAAAAACAACAAAACTTCATGCAAATCGGCGCCGTTTTAGACATTTATTGGCACCAAGCTTATTTATTTCTGGGTAGCTTAGAATCCCTAGTCATCACAAAGATCTTGCTTACTTACACACACTTTAGTAATGACAGTCTTCGAAACATTTGACACACGTGTGTAAGCATCAAGGACCAGATAATTATCACCGCGGGCGCTTCCAAGTCGCATCTTCTTCTCCCTGAGACACCTTGCAAGTGCACATTACATTGATAGCTGTACTTGTTGCCACCGAAAACATCCCATTATAGCAGCCAAAGTAGTAATTTATAGTTCCGTACGTCGGCATAGCCCGTATTTAGAAGCAGAGCATATTTTGCTCTCATTTACTTCTTTGAAAGGCGAAATCTTGCCAATGACGATAGTAAAATACAAATTCTTCTGCGTAAAAGCACCAAAAATAGCTTTGTAAGTTGAAAATCGTAAGTATTTACTTGCAACTCGTTACTGCAAAATAAAGCTTGCAATATAATTGCGACGACTTGGTGAAGCCTCACTTGTAGGAAACAAGGGGCAACCAAGGATTTGCGGTGCAACAACAAACCGAAAAAATACATGTAGCCATTCTCGTCCTAGTCGGGCACAACATGATTCCTTACTGAACACAGAGTAACAACAAAAACGTTCGTTGTTAAGGGCCTCTTACACTTGCCGTTTTTTTGTGACAAAACAATGGTTTCGAAGTTTCCGTAACGTTTTCAGTCTATTTTCCATACTTGAATGGTTGATATTGTCGTGTTTTTTGACTTATGCGGTGCTTCGGATGTACTAGAACACGGTTTTTCCATCAATGCATGAGAATAAAGCGAGGAAGAAGAAGATAGTATACAGATTTCCCGGATTCGAATGTTTCTGATTGTTGTCCTCTTCAGCTTCGACGTCGCGCAGTACCGACCAGAGGAGGTGACGGTGAAGACGATCGACAACCGTCTGCTCGTGCACGCTAAACACGAGGAGAAGACGCCGCAGCGAACCGTCTTCCGCGAGTACAATCAGGTATGCAAATTTTTCCCAATCAGCTGATTTACTTGCACATGACCAATGATATCCGTTCTAGGTGTTTCTATCAGCTTTCTGGTCACTTATTCAGTATTATCCCTTTACGAGTAACCATATCTTACGCCATTGTTGTTATTGTAACCGTTTCCAGCGCAGCTTGCCTGACACCTCGGTGATTTAGTGTGGCCCAAAGTAAAAAAAAGAGTTTGGACTGAAAGATCCGTTCCACGCTACGAAAACTTCATATGGTTCAAAAGTGCTGCTTTTTGAAGGAGCTTGCTGTACCACCCAAGATGGTTCCTGTTTCAGGAGTTCCTGCTGCCCCGAGGCACCAATCCCGAGCAGATCAGCTCCACTCTCTCCACCGATGGCGTTCTTACCGTCGAGGCGCCGCTTCCGCAACTCGCCATCCAGCAGTAAGGACCACCCACGACGCCAAGTGTGACTACCCCCCATGATGATGTCGCCTACCCCGCCAACACCACCTTATGAGCTGCCAACACTCTCAGTTCTCGTATCCCACCCGCAGAAGTTTCATATTATGCTGGGTGCATTATATTTTGTGTCCTGCTTCATTTTGTGTCTTCTACCAGCCGCAGCAGCATACTGCAAGTACTTTTGATGGCAAACTTTCACACATGTTCTTCTGTTGACGCTAAGAATCAGGAAACTGCTCGCAACGTTCTGCCATCGACTTTGAAGCCTAGAAAGTATACATTTACATTTTTTTGTTCGTAAGTACTGTCGATGCAATTTACATACATATATAGTTACTTTGCTAGCAGTAAGTAATATGTAGTAGTGTTACTACGATGCCGCCATTTATCTTTTGTAATAACGCCACCACACGAATAGACCGAACAACAACAATACACTTCCCCTGCTCTCTCTCTCTCGCGCTCTTGTTAATCTCGGTATTATAATCGTCAACCTCTCTTATACACATTCGCACTAAAAGTGCGCAATTTTTGCAAAAGAAAAGTAAGGAAAAAACAACAAGGAAAAAATTGTCATAACACACACAACTGTTAGCGCCTCTCCCATATCAGCAGTAGTTCTCGTTCTGATAACTAACCACCCCGTTGCATAAACGTTTTCACAGGAACGCCGAGTGTGAATCGCAAGATATTGGGTGATTTGTGGTTCAATGTCGAAGTTACATAATTTTTTTGAAGAATTAATTACTAATGGAATCGGAGTAATGGAAGCCTGTGCTGGTCACGGGCACAGATATCTTCCATACAAGCATCCGTCTGTCATTGTGCATTCAAATCTTATTCGTATTGTGACAGTCCACTACACAAAGCTTACAGTGTATCCGATCATTCCTCGCAACATCAAGAAGTTTTGGGAGCTCTTAAGCGAATGTGGTCTGCAAAAAAAATACAACGAAAATACGCTTACGATAACGAACATATTCAGACTCTTTGATACTTGTACAAGACGGAGCAAGACGTGCCAATAGCACTGCATCGAAACAGTGGTTAATTTGTGGCACTTGAAAATACACATTCAATTCTGTACGATTTCTGGATATACACAGAAAATTGTTTTTCTTCTGCAGATATTACAAGCTTCTCATATCGACCATCTGTATATTCACTTGACGAATGAGACAAATCTGCATCCTCAAGACCAGTCTAAATGTCAGTCTGAAACGAAAAATAAACATCCCACGTAAGCGTGTGGATTAGCGTGATCTTTTCAGTAACGCAGCCAGATTTCGTTCGTAGAGCACATACTAATGCCTCTAAATAACCTTAGCGCAAACACCTGCAATCTGCATTGCCACTCTAGGTAGAGAAGCAAGGTTCGTACAATCATCGCAGGTTAGGTTAGTAGCCAAACGGTAAGGTTCTCCTGAATCAAGTACTCAAAGCCAATGGGACCCCAGTCCCATATAATATCCACACTGTCACCAACCACAGTTATTTCAACATCGTGTGAAGCGTTACTAGTACAAAATTTTCGACATTCTGTATGCTAGTTACAAGCGAGCGATATGTCTGTCAAGGAGAACAAGAAGTTCAGGGTGCCCACCAATTTGCCAACCATTGGAGAAACTGTCACTATGACGTCGCAGTATGTATTATCGAGGAACAATATGTGACAGTTCCTGGCACATCGAGGAACCCACTGAATACGGAAGAAACTTTTGTGTGTAACAGAAAGGGAATATCAAGTTCATGCCATATGCGACATTCATCTAAGGACCGGAACAATTCATTAATCTAAAGCAAAAAATTTCGTGCATGCCCAGTGCTTGAACGTTCGCACAACTCGTTGAATGCTTAACACAACACAATCGTTTGGGTCATGAACATATTTTTCGCCAAAGGCTGCCAACTCTGAAATTTGCTTTCTGTTGCAAGAAACACTTCCCGTTGATAAAGTCATACAGTTTTGATTTTCTTTACAATTTTTTCCGGAACAAATTACTCTAAAAGGCACATGCTATATTTGGGCACACGAATTCTGGGGGCAATATGGTAGTACTTTCGATCATTACGTTATTGTGTTTTCGCTCACAGTATGCGCAGAAAGCCGGGAATTTCCGGGAACTGGGCTATTTTCCACTTCGTTGATAAACACAGAACAGATGATGGATACATTCCGATCGCGGACTCAGACTGCCGGATGACGTGTGGCTCGTCATCTTTGTTTTCCGCGCAAGGACTTCTCGGCCAGTCAGCATTCGCGTATCTAATCTTCTTCTTCTTCCTAAGATGGTGGTGGGAGGGCGCGGTTGATCTCGGATGCTGTGCATGATAAGGTTGCTCACAACCAACTGAGCAATGCCTATCATCCAGTAATTTCCGACAAATGTCTTGAATGCGAATGGTAACACGTCCGTCGCCTTCTTTTTCCAATTTATTGTTTTGTTCGGTAAAGTTTTCTTTGGAAGATGCATGCTACTTAGAATAAATAGGGGAGCTTACCAGCCATGTTTGAGTAGAATAGGTGCAAAGTATTACCTCAGTAAAAACGCAAATCTTATTGTTAGCACGAAAATTTCTTGGTTTGGAGATTTTGATCCCCATATAAATATTTTCCGCAACCGCAGACAAAAGATTAGACAAAATGGCGCTACAACAATTTCTGGTAAATTTGCGTCAGCCGAATTCTATGGCTGTTTCAGACAGTAAATGCCAGCAGGGGCAAATTTCAGCTGTCTTTTGGGTTATTTCTGTGTTTGTTGAATGTCGTCGAGAATTCGGAACTTCTCTAAGAACGGCATTCGC